>JACEGR010006092.1:0-64996 GCA_014170235.1 Listronotus bonariensis
ACCAAAAACAATATTTTTCATTTTCGGCGGTCTTTACTTAGCATATTTATTACTAAGCGTATGCATCGATTATTTTAAACTAAAATATTTCGAAAACGGTTGCTCCTAGCGTCATCTAATAAGAGTACCTTTTTACGTAAAAATGACTAAGGAATCCATTTCTTTAACAAAAATGTAAATACAGGGTTGTACAAAAAGTCATGAGCCTTTGAAAGTGAGAATATACATGTGGCTAGCGCCCTCACAAGTAAGAGCTAAATTAAGAACAAATTCAAATTTCTCATGTCAAAAAACCCCCAGGTACCAATTTTCGTTCGGAAATCGGCATTATTTAGGAAATTATGCAGAAAAAACATAAATAAAAATAAAACTTTGACACCCTGTATCTTGAAAGCGAAGCATCTTAGACCACACGTTCGTAGCAAAACAACACAAAACAGTTATGCTTGACTTAATGCGGTCTATTTTTCACGCTTCATATTTAAATGCATTATCCGTAACTATTTTAGTTTAAAGTAATAACATAATCCTATAAATTGTAAAGTAAGGTGGCATCACAAATTTATCGTTACATGTGGTATTATACCAATCTAAAATCTAAAATTTATAACTACTCTCCAAACTAAAAATACGTTATTGTAGGTTAAATAGAACTATCGTTATTTCTAGTATATTACGCCTTTTAAATCTAATTTAAAAAGTTTTTTGTTGTTGTGTCCTGTTACGTTGTTGCTACATCTTTGTCTCGGAGAAATTACAAATATGTTTATATTTATTTATACGGTGTGTCCCAGGATAACTGCTACAAGAGTAAAATAGACCTTTTTTAATTCCGATTTAAAATAATTTTAAAATAGTAAGTTTATGCCTGGCTACGGATATACTTAAAAAAAAATTGAATAAAAAATGAACGTTGACATCTGACCCTGAATAATTATATCCTTATATTAAACGAACTTGCCTATATGTTACATTATAAAAGCAGTCACATTTTTGAAATTTAAAAAAATTCTGTCTGTTACTTTAAAAGCACTGTACGGAATATATTTAAAAAAAAAATAAAAAAATTTCTTAAAAAGTGTTTGTTAAGTAGGTGTAATTTAATTAAAATTTTTTGACTTATAATAATAAATTTCTTTAATATGTTTAGGCAGATATAAATAAGTTTAAAGTCCACCACTAAAAAGGAAAAAACTAAAAGAAACTTAAAAAGTAAATAAATTGGTTTTTATTTGGTGAATAACGTTTTAAAACGATTATTTTTTAAATAAACAGTATTTGTTTTCAGATAGATGTAACATAATTTTTTTTACTTAAAATCAAACGTTTTAAAATAAAATATTATTTATTTTAAATGTACTAAAGAATAAATTTACCTACTTTAATTTTTCCTTTTTTTTCCCAAAGGCGTGGCTATGACTTTCAAATTTTACCTTAAAAGCACTTTAAATTGTGACATGGGATCCACACCAAATATACAGGATGGCCGCCGAGGTATTCGAGATACTTCGAATATAAATTATATGACTAATTTTAAGCAAAAATTACTCTATTCACTTTTTCCGAATGCCTAACGGTTCCCAAATTATCTTGGTTTAAAGTTCGCAGCTTAAGAGAAAATGTGATTTATTTTAATAAATACGCAAAGCTATTTTAATTAATAAAGATGCTTAATATGACCTCTATTTTATTTCCTAACTGAACCATTGGTACTACCGTTGCAATATCCTTACACGAAAATCATGTCCTCGTATTTCCCATTGGAATAAATACTTGCATAATTTTAACACAAGTTATGCGAAAAATAAAATAGCCAACAGCAGTCAATGATGACAATTTACGGACAAACAATCATTAATACATCTCAAGATGCTAATTATTAAATTACCTATGCAAACTAGTCGCAACAATGTTATTTCGTTACTTTAGACTTTATGTCTTGGCAACCTCAAACCCAAATAATTGAAGAATTTTGGGACATATGATAGCATGATCCAAAACGAATAAAATACTATAAATAATACAAAAGTTTACTTTAATAAGTAATATAAAAGGCAAGATAATAAGAAAAATGGCCAAGAGTAGAGAAATACTATTTTTAAAATAGAACAAAAATCTACCTTATTTACAACAGGATAATTTTGGATCACAATATTAGAAATAATTTAAGTTAAACTTTAACAAACATACATAATATAATCGGATAGTTTTATGTTTATTCAAACTATGTGTATCAAAATTCTAATATACAGGTTGTTTCCAAACAAATGCGAAAAATTTTAGAAGGTGATTTCTTGCTCAAAATAAAGGGTAGTTTCCTTTATAAACATGGGGTCAAAACTCAACCTGTAGAGAGATATTAACAAGAGATAAAAAGTTTCTAAATGAACCAGTCTATCCAAATTTATACGTATATCTTTCGAGGTCATTGCGTGAAATCTCTCTTTAAACTTGGATAGCAAGAACGATAGTTGTAGTCTATTTCTACTATTTCCATTAAGTCTAAGAAAGTGCAAAAATATTTGGAAAGTGTATTTTTATAATAGCAATATTTTTGTAAAATTTTATTTTTGCTATTTTCCTAACGCGATATCTCCCTAATGATTGACTTTTGACCCTATGTTTATAAAGCACACTACCCTTTATTTTAAACTAGGAATCACCTCCTAAAATTTTTCGCATTTGTTTGGTAACCCTGTATACCTAAAATAATTTTTTGTTTAGTGGAAAACAAATAAAATTGCGAAATAACAATATATCTCATAAAATAGTTAAACGACTGTCAATGTGTTATTAAGTTATGACTACGTGCTGGTTATGTTGCAGTGTTGCTACTTTTAGTTTGTTTAATTTTAAGGGTATTCCATATAAGAAACATAAATTCCATATCGTCAACTTAATTGTAAAACCACCTAACTTCAGTTTTTATAAAAAAGTATTTTAATGCCGTCTTTAGCGTCATTTTATAAGGCTTAGGCCGCTTTTAGACGGGCGAATTTTAGCAGTCGAAGTTGACCGCACAAAGTCGATCGTTTGTGGTTGATTGTCGCTACTTGCAGTTGTCATTTAACAACCACAGAAAAGCGATTTTATTTCATACGGGCGTTTTTTCGACTGCAACCGAACTTCTGCCGCTGATTGTCGCCGATCCCGTCGACTGACTATACGTCAGTTACAACTACAGTTGTTGTCAAAATTGGCGACAAAACGCCGATATTTTTGTAGTCAACTTTGTCTGCGAAAAAGTCGCCCGTCTGAAAGCGGCCTAACTAACGTATAGTCAGTCGACGGGATCGGCGACAATCAGCGGCAAAAGTTCGGATGCAGTCGAAAAACGCCCCTATGAAAACGAATCTCTTTTTCCATGATTGTTTAATGACAACTGCAAGTAGCGACATTCAACCACAAACGATCGAATTTTTGCGGTCAACTTCGACTGCAAAAGTCGCCTGTCTGAAAGTGGCCCTATTTTTATAAAGGGTAAAGATGGCATCAAAATCACATTTTATTAAAAGCTGGAGTAGGGTGGTTTTACAATTAAGGTGATGATATTTAGTAGAGTAATCTTTCTTCACTTTTTTATTGGAATGTTAGAGAAAACCAATTATAAACACCGAAAAGGGGATTTCGCAAGTAAACACCTACAAATTAAAATTTTTCATACCATTATTTTACTTCTTTTTTTTTTAATGTATGCTGGTATTTTCACTAAAAATTACTTAATATGGGTTTTCAACTAACACACTACACTGTGAAGTTATAAAACTATGACCTAAAACTTACCTTTTTGGGTTTATCACTGGCCACATCACTAAAACGATCACTAAGGAAGTCTTGTGTAAGTGTAGTATCTTGCTCATCGTCTAAATTTTCTTCTGGGGCTCCTATTTGTAATTTATGGCACACTTCAAACGCCTGACCAACAGTTCTGACGATCCGCATGGCCTGACTCTGAAACAAACATTCATCAATAATTCAAGTGTTTTATTAGCCACTTTTTTATTAATTTCAATTAAAGCAATTCTTTAACTAATAATATATCTGTTTATTTCTTTAATTTATGGCTTCTTAAAGTAATTCAAAGTGACGTGTTTTATAAGTTTACTCTTGGTCCCCATACAACAATATGTATCTATAAGTTTATATTACTATTGTATGTATCCATAAGTTTTATATTACTTAAAAATGCTTTTATTTAAATAACTATAATTAAAAAAAATATATATGAGTATACTATTATTAAGAAAAAAATATGCAATGTTTTTCTTAAATTGTTTACTTTGGCATTTTAAAAAATATATATTTGGTCCTCGAAAAAAGTCCGTCGCACCGTAGGTCCGTCGGACAACCCCGACTATTTTTAAAATCAAAATACATACACTGTGTGCAAAAAGTCCCGGAACCCTTAATAATTCGCAAATGCGCTCATTTATCGAAAAGTCTTTCAAATAAAGTTTATAAGATATATTTTAGATCTATTTTATAAAAATATGTTTACATGTACAGGGGCATCACAACGAAGATATAGACACAAGTAACCTTTTTTAAATGGAATGGTGTATATTTTATTGGATTTTTAATTCTCCACAAAATTTTAACATGACTTTGTGTAACATATGCTATACCTAAACTCACTAGTTTAAAAGATACAAGGGTTTAAAAAGTATTTTATCAATATTTTTTATTTTCACCTGTTACAATATTTTCCTAGTTACATTTACATAGTAACATTTTTGGGTATGTATGACATGTATAAGTGACGTTTGGTAATTATTGAGCAGTTGTTAGTTAAACTATTTAAAAATAACTAGTCATGGCACTTTCTGAGAAGAGAGAATAACGCTTGAATAAGAAGAGAATGTGAAAACATTACTCCGAAAATGCTACAAAAATGTTACAAATGCTTTTATTACAAAGTAGCACATTGTCGAGCCGTTCAAGGAGGATTTTTTTTAACTTTTTGACATCCACGAAGGTCTATGCCTAAATACCAGAGTACCGTGGGTGTCGGGTTATTAGATGTTTAACCCATCGTTCCCCCTGTTCCGTCAACGTTGTCCAAGCACTGAAACATGCAGTTGCATTTCACAGCACCTTTTAGACAACGCGGTAGTGCCACCACGGTCGTTATTTTTAAATAACTACTACCTAAATATGTCTCCCCGCTGGGAATCGAACCGCCGACCTCTGGCTTCGAAGATCAAAGCTCTGTCCACTAGGCCACGGGGGAGACAAGTTCAAGGAGGTCACTTCCAACATTTAATTAAATAGGTTAAATGTTTACAAGTTATTTTTGTGTTAATTCTGTTTTTTATTAATAAGTGTTTTCATATTTTAAAAGTTAATAAATATTTACATTATATCTTTTTAAACCCTTTTATCTTTTAAACTAGTGAGTTTAGGTATAGCATATGTTACACAAAGTCATGTTAAAATTTTGTGGAGAATTCAAAAATCTAATAAAATATACACCATTCCGTTTAAAAAAAGGTAACTTGTGTCTATATCTTTGTTGTGATGCCCCCTGTACATGTAACATATTTTTTATAAAATAGATCTAAAATATATCTATAAACTTTATTTGGAAGACTTTTTGATAAATGAGGCGCATTTGCGAATTATTAGGAGTTCCGGGACTTTTGCACACAGTGTATAACTGACGTAGTGTGTTCATTGTCGGTTAATAAATGTAGCTTCCAGTCGACCAGGTTAAGCAAAAAAGTAAAGTCGTTTGCTTTAATATGTGTCCGTCGGATAACCAGCAGAAATACGTAAGTAAATAATATTTAATTATGGTGTTTAAGATCGTATTTAATTTAAATTTAAGTCTAAGCACAAAAAAACGCCAAAAATAAAATATGTTTTATTAGACAGTTTAAGGTGTAAAAATTTTAAAAAATGTTCGTCTGACAACCAGCCTCTTGGAAAACCTGTTTCTTGGAAAAACCAGTCACTTTAATACCTTAGGTAAGTTATTAATAAATTATGGTATTTTAAATAATTTTTTAATTCAAATTTCACTGTAAGCATAAAAAAACAAAAATTAACTTTTTTGTGTCGGACAGTTTAAAGTTTAAAAAGTTTTAAAAATGTCCGTCGGACAACCAGTCTCTTGTCACTTGGAAACTGAGATGTTGTCCGTAGAACAATTTGATTGTTCTTTGGCTAAATGATTGACAAGTTAGTTAGCTCTGTTGGTGGTGAGCCTGCTTTTAATCTAGTTGTTTTCGGTCTGAATTTCGTGTACATGAGACGTGCACCTGAGTGCTTTGCTCATTGCAGATTACAATTAATAAAGTAATGACCCATATTTTGAAATAAATAAATATCCAAAAATAAATGTTTATAAAAATATGAAAATTTTCTAAATTGGAACAGAAAAAAGTTGATTCACCCATAAACATATTTTATATTTTTGTCTTACTCCCATTCTAAGATACAGTAAAAATATTTTAACAAATCCTAATATTAAATAGTTATAATAAAGTGCATTTAAATTGAAACAAGCCACTTCGTGTGACTTTGTATTTTGTTTATTTATTTGTAAAGAAATCCTTCAAACACGTCAATTTTAAATAAATAAGGGAGACACCTTTTTTAGTAAAATAATTACCTAAATTCAAATGGAAAAGGGTGTCAAGAAAAACCTTATTTAGAAAGCTTTTAAACTTTCTTTTTAATTAAGTTCTTTTAATTTCGGGTTAGTAGAATCCAAAAAATGTTCGCTAAATATTAGATGTCCCTAGCCGGTAACTCACCCTTATAAATCTTAAAATTTTTAAATTAATAAAATAAAATTTAATACCTAGGTGTATTGTAAAACAAAAGTTGTTTTTTATCACTTTCGGTTAAGCGGTAAAATACCTAATTTTTATTTTAATTTTAAAGAAGGCACAACTATATTTATACATATTTAAATAAAAAGACAGTCTCAGCAATGACTGCATTTATTTTTGATATCTAATATTTTAAGCCGGCTACTCACTACGCGGTACTTGCCAAGTACTTGGTAAGTAGCAAGTAGTGAATACTGTAAAATGCGTTTAGACTTGGCGAGTTACTTGCGCTTCCCGAGCTGTAGCGAGAAACAATCACAAGTCAAAGGAGCCAAGTACGTGACTTGGCAATTTATTTACCGGCGCTACATACGCGTTACGATTATTTAATGCAAAAATGTACATATTGGTTTTATTAAAAATATAAAATGTCACAACTATGACAATCCAGACATTTTAAGTTAAAGTGACAAATTGATCAAAAATCTGCGGGGATGATCATGACACTAGATTAGATCAAATCGCTCTTTCGAGTTTACCTTCGGCAATAGACAGAAAAACCAAAGTTGCCGAAGGTAAACTCGACCGACCTCCGTGGCTAAACCCATGGAGATGCACATCGATCTCGCTCGATTGAATTTAATCCAGTGTCGTGATCCTCCTGCTGATGTTTGCTGTAATGTATGAATAATGTATTTTAATGTTGTTTTGTAAGAAAGCTAGTTTTTAAAATTATACAAGGAAAGATAACAGAAAAATTATGTATAAAGAGTGAAAATATACTTTTCGGTAATAAAAATTATTTTCAATTGGTAAAATTATATATATGCCGTAGAAAACAGGTAAAAAAATAGGTAGGACTTTTTATACTAGGTTTAAAGTTAGTAGTTAAAATTTTAAATTGAATTTTATTTTTACTCAACCACTCAGGATCAAAGGTACAAGCGTCATTAATAGTTTTTAAGTAAAGGTAAAGACGGTTAATTTTTTTTCTCTTGCAGAAAAAAGCGGTGCATTTCCAAGAAGATACATTTTTTTATAAGAACATAAATAATAAGTTACATCCTTGCCAAAAAAGATAAAGAAGGACAAAAAATCGTAACATTTATAAATATTACTATTTTTGTTTTGTATACATATCGTTATAATTAATTAACCTACCTCCAAGTCGGGATTTTCATAATTAGGCGTTTGATTAACTCCATTAGTCACAACACTTAATCCTAATCCAGCCATACTTTGGATACCTTTCCCCAACGAAAAACTGTTATCACTATTTTGTGCATTAGGCCTATTATTGGCACTACTAGCCTTTTGAATTTTATCACTATACTTATTATAACTAAATTTATTTGGTGTTTTATAGGAATCATATTTGCTATCCACAGCCTTATTTTTCATTGAATCACTATTACTTAAAATTGTTCGGTTGGGTTGTTTACTGATCTCACTACAATGTCCATTTCTTAGTCTATCCGCACTACTTTTTTTTTTGTTTTTTAGTATCTACTTCTTGGTTCTTTAAAACTTAATTTTTTCTAGGTCTTTTCAAGCGCCAATGCTTCTGCATCACTTCTTCTGTCAACACTTGACCGTCAACGCACACTGTTGCCGGCCGTAGTCTGCTGATTGGATAATATACTTCGTGATCATCCTCAGTCATCATTGTCAAAGGATGAAACGTGAATTTCTGATAGGGTAAGCACCAACAGATGTTTGTTTTTTAAGCTTTGAGCCTGGTAAAAAATAATTGTGTTTCTAGTTTGCAGGATAAAAACAATAATATAATGGGTAACTACTAACTTTGTAAATACAACGCTAAGATCTGTTTTAATAACTGGTAATGTGTTTTGTTTGAATAAAGTTATCAACGATCAAGAGTTATTGAAAATAAGTGTTTAAGCTAGAATTTTGATTTGTGGGGATTTATTCCAAAATTTGTGGACATCAAGATTTTGGCACCAACCACTAACTTGACAATAAAACGAACGTTACCCAAAAACCCCTTACTACCTCCAGTGATAATATTATAACTAATTAGTAAATAATTATTTAAACATATTAAAATTTCAAAAAATAGGCTAAACTAAAAGGTTTTCTTTGTTTCCTGTAAAATTTTCAATTATAGACATACGAGATTTTGCGAATTGGGGGTATCGGACTAGAGTGGAGTAAAAAAAAATGAGCACTTTTATTTTGTCTTTTGACACCAAAGCTTTGTTTTTGTACTTGTACGCCAAAAAAGTAGACGCGTTCGCTCCAGTCCGACACCCGAAACATTTGACATTGACAGGATGGGTTAAAGCGCCCCTTTCATAGTATATGGCGGTATGAATATTCGGGTAGAACTCGTAAAGGAACCCCCTAAAAAGATTTTAAAAGTGTTCTTATTATGAAATGCATTTTATTACTGCCAAGGAATCATCGTAAGAGTTTTGCATATTTTTCTTGGTCCCATACAAAAAATCAAATCTTACCATTCGTTAAGCACAAAGCAAAACTCTAAAAAAATTGTACAAAATTAAATGCTTTACAAAAAAAGGTCCCCTATCATTTTTTCATAAATTTAACCAACAAAAAGATATTCATGGTCATGGATTAATAATTAATTTTGTAACTTATGGTAAAATATTTATGGACAAATAAGATTTTACTATTTCTTCTGAAAATCAAATGCTCTACAAAAGTCTCTACGCTTTTTGAAAACGATATAACCATTAAAAGATATTTAAGGTCAAAAATTAAATAATTTTAAGAAAAATAATTTTTTATTTTAAATTTTGTAACCTGCTTTAAAAGCTTAAGAGTACTTTTTTGTAGATCTTTTAGTTTTCGACAAAAAAACTATTTTTGAGTTTGGAACTAAAAAAATATGCAAAACTGAATGTAAAAATTAATAAGTGCTCATTGTTGCCGAGCATTCTCTGGAGGGCCTAAAACGAATTTTTAGTGCCATAAGACAAAATAAACAAAATCAATCTTTTTGACCCACCCTAGTAATGATATGTAGCTAATTATTGTATAGTAGGAGTGGAATAAAAAAACATCTTAAAAAAATAAAATATTACAGAGGAAAACCCAGACTCATATTACATAAATATTTTTAATTATCTTTATATAACATAAACTTATTATTTTTGTAACTGTTCGTTAAAACCCTAAATTTCTTCATTTATGAGAAACGTAATCAAATTAACTTATATTTTAATCAAGTTCTTTTCTTTTTATTTATATGTACACACTAAAGTGCAAAGAGCATTATAATTTCCATGTCTCTTAATGTATTTATTAGTTTTGAAAATTAAAAAAAAAAAACGTTTTGTTGCCCTATTTTATCAGAAATATAAACCAGTATTTTCTAAAGAGTAATTAAAGTCTTGTAAAGTGTTAATTTATACTTCGAGCCCCATAAATAACCTTTTTAACTTTTTATAAGATTTAAGAAAGGGAATTATTATTAGGGTGCTTCGTAACAGCAAAGAAAATATTGGAAAACTGTTAAGATTAAATTATTAACAAAAAAAAAAACTATTTATGTTAGGTTTCTAGACTGCTCCAAAAAAAAATCAAACACTTTTTTTACCTATACTGTAAAAATATTGTTTATGACGACGAAAAACAAATCTCCTGAAATTTTGAGCCCTTATTATTAACACTAAGAGGTGCATCATTAAAATTATCGATTTTTCAACGATCGTTGCATTTTTAATACACAATCTTGGAAAGGGTTAATCTTTAATTTTTGGTCAATTCATATATTCATGGAATAAAATTAAATTTTCTACAAAAAGCTCTCTTGATAAATTTCTATAGAACGAGCTGTTTTCTCGTAACTGCGCCTTAAACCTTATACATTTAATACATTTTTTGATTTTTGTCACTTAGATTGTGGATTTTTAAACCCCCATAAATAATAATATCTTTCTAAAATCAATAATTATTTTTGAGAAAAATTTCATGCTCTACAAAAAGGTTTCGATAAATTCATTTCTTTCAAAGGTATTTAATGTTGAAATACATTTTCATTTAAATTTCAATATTGAATAATTTTGAAAGAAATTAATTTATCGAAACATGTTCAGAGACCTTTTTTACGCATGAAATTTCCCTTAGGAATAATTATTTTGTTTTTAAAGGTATTTATATTTATGGTAGTTTTAATGCTCCAAAATCTAAATGACAAAATTAAAAAAAAACATTATTGTTTAAGGCGTGATTACAAGGAAACGGCTTGTTCTACGGAAATTTACTAAGAAGAGCTTTCTTGTAAAGAATTCATTTTTCCTTAACAATATGAAATGTTACAAAGTTTAAGAGTAGCTGATTTTGTATAAAAGAATCAACAATTGATAAAAAGTCAATAATTTTAATAATACAACCAATTAATGTCAATATTAAGGGGTGAAAGTTTTAGGACATATTTCCTTTCTCGTCATGAACAATATTTTTACAGTACCATTAGAAAAAAATGTTTTTTTTACCCAGTCTAATGTTTAATATAAATTAATAATATTGTACCCTGCAAACACTCAATTCCTGATAGAAACAAACCCCTTAACATAAGGCGACCTCTTACCCTTTTTTCCATAAACGTCATGGTGATCTTTATTTGGAGAGTGCTTGAAAAAGTAATCCAGAGTACACTGAGTCATACTCTTGGACAACGGTTTATTTTGATTCTCGTCAGTCTTTCGAGATTTAAGAGCATCACTTAACGTCAAGAGTTTATTTCTTGCCTTTGATAATACATCCGGCTGTCTCTTCTTTAATTCTGGTTCTGCTAAATCTAAGCTGGAATGTCTGATTTTGGTCATTTTAAGTTCGTTTCTTCTGTTGCTCATTGTTGATTTCACAGTTTGTTTTTATTGTTTTTATAAATTTACTACATTTTTAATTGAGTTCTAATATTTATGTAAGGTTTCTAATCCGAGAAACTTTAGTTACATCTATGAGCGTCTTTACAAAAAAAAACACACAAATATTTTATTATGGGTATTTATGATTATAAGTGCTACAAGTGACATTTTATTTTAAGAAAAAGAAAGCCTTTAGTAGCATATTTCATCCCTTTTGAACAAAATAAAATCACTTTTAGCACATATATCATACATTATTTTTTCTACAAACACTATTGGAAGCCCAAAACTAATGATTTTTTTGTCAACATTATATAATTTTTAAAATATAATTTCATGTATTTATATGAAATATTAGTCAAAAAGCCAGTGGATGCATGGCAGGCCGTCAGTATTTTACCAAAGCTCATATTTTGCTCAATGACTCTCCCATACCTACATTACATGGGATGGGGCTTCACTAATAGTCCCTGGGCCAGTAATGAAATTCAATTTATGATGATAAAACTTTTGAAACCTTTTTAAAGGGGTTCCTTTTGACGCGTCGACCACGAATATTTATAGCACCATATATGGAAGCGACGCATTAACCCAGCCTGTCAGTGTCAAATGTTTCGGGTGTGAGACCGATCAAACGCGTCACTTTTTTTGTCGGACAAGTTCACCACAATGTTTTACATGCAATTTTAAACATTTTGCCAAAAAATCGTAAGTGTTACAGTCACAAAACCACAAGGGCCTTTGACATACTTTGGGTATCGGATTGGGCGGGTTTCATAAGTGTAATCCTTATGACTTTTGGCACAAAGTTTAAAAATTGCATGCGAAACATTGTGGTAAACTTGTCCGACAAAAAGTGACGCGATTCGCCGGTACGACACCTGGAAACATTTGACATTGACAGGCTGGGTTAACGCGTCGCTTTCATATATATATGGCGGTTCGAATATTCGTGGTAGACTCGTCAAAATGAAACCCCTTAAGAGATTTTAAAAGTGTTATTATCATAATAGTCTAAGATCCGGCATTAAAAAATATACCCTCATCGTTAATAATGAAGTAATATTTTCTATGTAGATTTTAATGTAGTGAATACAAGTGAACAACCTCTGCCAGCATAGGTCTGCTACAATTAATAATACCTAAATAGCTAATAATTAATTTATTTATGATTGTTACCTTTACATGTTAATTGTATGTACCAAACAGTATATTATAAACCTTGTTGTAGTAAGCACCCATCTCTATGACTGCTACACTTACCTGCAGCCAGGTGAGAACATTTTCTCATATATGCAATTAACATGTAAAGGAACAATTATAAATAAATTAAGTATTAATTAATTAATTTTTATTAATTGTAGCAGACCTATGCTAGCAGAGGTTGTTCACTTGCATTCATTACATTAAAATCTGCCTAAAAATATTATTTCATTCAATTAACAGATGAGGGTATAATTTTTAATGCCGGATCTTAGACTATGAGGTGAATTTTATTACTGGCCACAGGGACTATAAGCCGAGCGAGGAGTAGCTATGACGTCACTTAGGTAAGACAGGTCCCTACCTAAATATGACCAAGTTCGGCAGTATTTAACCAAAGCTGCAGTTTGAAAACATGGAAAAGTATATTTAATGGGATCAAAAAAAATATTGTTCGACGATTAAGCTGGTTGAAATTTCGTGGCAGACTTTTCAAAATAAAAATAAAAAATTTTGCCACGAAATTACAATTAACTAAATGTTCTGCCAATATTTTTTTGTTTCAATAATTATATTCTTTGTTGTGTCCAAACAGCAGCTTTGGTTAAATACTGCCGAACTTGGTCAAATTTAGGTAGGTACCTGTCTTACCTGGGTCACGTCATAGCTACCCTCGCAGAGCTTAGTGAAGCCCCATCTAATGTAAGGTAGATATAGGAGAGTCATTGAGCAAATATGAGTTTTGGTAAAATACTGACGGTCTGCCATCCACTGACTCTTAGACGATAAGTTGTTAAGGTAAAAAAATCGAATTTGTTGATTTCTGCCTGTTGACAAGTAGTATAGTCAAATACTCGCGAATTCTTGTTCGATGGGAAGTGATCAAGAAAATAAGTGGTAATTGGAAGCTGCCAATAAAGCTACTTTTAAATGATTGCCTAATAGGTCAAAGCAACTTTACGAATTTACATACTTACAATGCTGTGGTCAGATAAATGTTAGTGGCAATAATACTAGTAAAAATCGTCTCCACTATGGTCAAATTACTTTATGTTAAAGGCGATGATAAACATAAATAATACATAAGCCGCTATTACCAGCTACTTGCTCTTTTAAGGCTAAAGGGTGAAATATATCGACCGATTAAAGCCTAAAATATTGACAACAGAACAAATAGGGTGTTCGAAAAATACACGGCCAAATTTTAGGAAGTGATTCCTCATTGAAAAATATGAAAAAAGTTCCTATAAACATGGGTCCGAAAATGCATAGTTTCCAAGATACAGGGTGTTAAACACTTTTTAAAAAATATTTCTTTTGTAATTATCTTGAATACCATGAAACCGATTTTCTTGAAATTTTTCAGTGTTATTTCTAGAAATAAGAGCCTAAGTTAGGCATAATTAAATTAAAATTATTAAGTCCAGTGGCGTCTCAGGGGACTCCTTATCGAAAATAATTGTATTAAAAATGGACGCCACTGACTTTTTTATGTTTTTATTTTTTTTTTAGATTAAGCCACTAAAATACAACTTTTTTGTCTCTTGATATTTTTCGTATCTTGTTTCGTTTTAGAGAAAAAAAATAAAACCTATTCATTGCAAGTCTATGGACCCCATTAAAAAATTAGTTTTTTTAATTATGTTGAATACCCTATAAACGATTTTCTTGAAATTGTTCAGTGTTATTTCTAGAAATAAGGGCCTAAGTTAGGCATAATTAAATTAAAATTATTAAGTCCAGTGGCGTCTCAGGGGACACCTTATCGAAAATATTTGTAAAAAATGTCCAATGTAAAAATGTAAAACGCCACTGACTTTTTTCTCATTTTTATACATATTTTTGAACTAAGCAACTAAAAATACAACTTTCATGTCTCTTGATATTTTTTCGTATCTAGCTCCGTTTTCGAGAAAAAAAGTACAACCAATTCATTCCATATCCCTGAACCAGTTTATCTGTTTAGTAAAAAGTCATATGTGCCTTGGAAAATAACAATGATTTTTGTTTGTCAAGTCAGTTTGATATTTGGGTCTTGTTAATTGAAGGCAAATCATTCGGAATTTCAGTTTTACAAAGATTAAAAAAAGACCATTTGACATGGATCACAATAATTACACTTTTGAGGAAATGACAGACATGCATGTAATGTATGCGCGTGCTTTTAGCAACTGCCACGAAGCTAGGCGCCTACTATGCAGAGGCATATCCCAATCGGCAACTTCCGGATAGGAAAACCTTTGAAAACATTCACCGCAGATTACGGGAAAATGGTAAATTTTGTTTCTGTTTAAAGACATGTTTGAGAAATTACTAGAATATTAATTCTTTAGGAGGTTTTGCCATTCCTACCAATGATAGAGGCCGACCAAGGACCGTAAGAACCCCTGAATTCGATGAAGCAGTTTTACGCGCTGTGGAAGAAAATCCTGCTATTAGTACTAGGACCGTCGCAAATCGATTGGGTAATCATTCTAACAGCACCGTATGGCAAGTATTATCCGAACAACTTTTATACCCATATCATGTGCAACGAGTGCAAGCATTACATCCAAGAGATTTTCAGCCTCGTTTACAATTTTGCGAATGGTATAACCGAAATACCATTAACAACAGGAATTTCAATAAAACCGTTCTTTTTACTGATGAAGCAGGGTTTCGGCGAGACGGTATAGTCAATTATCACAACACCCATTGTATGGAGTGATGAAAATCCCCACGCTTACGTGCAATGCCGCCACCAAGAACAATTTGCTTTAAATGTATGGATGGGTATTGTAGGTGATAATCTGATTGGTCCCTTTTTTTACCCCTAAGATTAAACGGTGAATCTTACCTAAACTTCCTGCAAAGAGAATTGCCTGTATTGTTAGAAGAGGTACCTCTAATAGTACGCAACGAACTTATTTTTATGCACGATGGAGCACCCCTCATTTTAGTTTAGCCGTGAGAAACCACCTAAATAACACGTTTGGTGAGAGTTGGATTGGGAGAGGTGGACCAAATCACTGGCCACCTCGTTCTCCCGATTTAAATCCTCTGGATTTTTATCTGTAGGGGCATCTTAAATCGATGGTTTATGCGACACCAATAGAAACAGTGGAAAACCTTCGGAATAGGATAATAAATGCTTGTGATACAATCAGAAATAGGCCTCAAATTTTCCCCAGAGTTCGCCGTTCGATGATTCGCCGCGTGAGAAGGTGTGTGGAAATGGAAGGCGGACATTTTCAGCATTTGCTGTAGGTAGCACTGAACACCAATGTTATAAATTGTAGCTTGTTATTTAACTTTGTTATTATGTATTTTAATAGTTTACTCTAGTTGCAAATTGAAATTTAATTCTTTAAAAGATGTTTTATGGGGTCCATACACTTGCAATGAATTGGCTTTAATTTTTTTTTCTCGAAAATGAAGCAAGATACGAAAAAATATCAAGAGACAAAATAGTTGTATTTTTAGTGGCTTAATCAAAAAAAAAAAAAACTTAAAAATTACAAAAAGTCAGTGGCGTACGTTTTTTATACAATTATTTTGGACAAGGAGTCTCCTGAGACGCCACTGGACTTAATAATTTTAATTTAATTATGCCTAACTTAGGCCCTTATTACTAGAAATAACACTGATAAATTTCAAGAAAATCGGTTTCAGGGTATTCAAGATAATTACAAAAGAAATATTTTTTTAAAAAAGTTTAACACCCTGTATCTTGGAAACTATGCATTTTCGGACCCGTGTTTATAGGAACTTTTTTCATATTTTTCAATGAGGAATCACCTCCTGAAATTTGGCCGTGCATTTTTCACATTGAATAAAAAAGATTTAAAAGCTTCGTCAGATACCAGACACAAAAACGAATGTGCAACGCCTGTTGTAATTGTCGGTAATTAGCGGTACCTTGTATATGGACCATTGTTAAAAAAATTCTCTATATGTATTTTTTTTTATAAATTTAAATAAAGATGCATCTAAAAGTCTTGCTTAAAATAATCGTGAAGTAAAAACATTTTAAGTGACTACTTTTACATTGAGAAATATACATAATTTTGCAAAATTTGAGATTTGGTGATAAAGTTTAATTAGATTTAGGACAAAAAATAGAACTACGGCATTGACTTTTTAAATTTATATGTATTCTCTCTGGAGAGGGAACAAATCAGAAACATTTTTTTTTGCAAGCTCCAAAATATATTTTTGTTTTATAGAATACATTTATTGTTATTATGTATTTAAATTTCCAAAAACATTTTTTTAAAAGAGTTTATATAAAATTACTTTAATTTTCAAACTCAATACTAGCTTCAGTATAGATCCTCCGTTTAATTTTATCTTTTCTGTATAATGCTTTGTTATCTTTATATTTATTTTCTTAAATATATTTGCAAAACGAACTTTTAACAGAAATATATAAAAATATAAAATATTTATTTTAAATCATGACTAATTTAAAATAATAATAAAATATACTATATCAAATGTAGGTAATGAAAAGTTTGATTTTTGTTCTTAAATTAAGGTAAAATACGTCGCATAAACTTTATTTAAAAAATTAAAAGTTATAAATCAAAACATTTTTAGATTTAATTTAAACACCAATTTATTTGACATGACAAACACAATGTTGTATTTTGGCAAGAGTTCCACAGTGTAAAGTTCTAAAACTAGTTCCTTACAATACCTATCCATTTTTATGCACTTCATTAAAGAAAAAATGCTTTGGTATGGTAGGATATTAGGTAGCATTGTGTTAAAACAAAAAAAAATAGTTTTTATATTTTTTAGGTTAGTTATGAAACCACCTTCATTTTAAGAAATATTTAGGAAATCATGGTTACCAATGTAAATTTCCTTTTAATAATAAGCATCAAGAATGTTCAGATTTTTAAAATTCAAACGTAGATACACAGGGTGTCCTAATTTTATTTAAACACAAAAAAACTTGTAGAAGATACCAAAAGAAACTTAAAATTAATTGTTGGCACATCTTTCATATTGACAGTTTCTTTTCTAATATACAAGGTGATTTATAAAAAAGTTTAATTCTCAAGTGACGTTTTTACTTAAACACTGTGTGTACTTTAACACATTTTAACTCTGTTGATTCTACATTTAAAATGTATAATACAATATTTGTCAATTACACTGCCACAAAAAACAGTTTTGTATGTTAAAGATTTGTAGAATATCCTAAAGATTAAAGTTTAAATGGTAAAACTTTATAGTAGGGAGCCCAAGATGCTAAATTTGCAGTTACTCGAGCGTCATAGAGACCTATTGGGTTGCATATCTTAGATGATAAGAAAAAAATGTTTGGGCGTTAAGCGGCTATAGACTTTTGAGTATGTCAAAACATTATTTTTATTATTTCGGCTTGTGGAAATCGTTTAAATCGTATTAAATTATATATTTTCCGTTATCCTTGAATAATTTTCTTTAAAATAAAAAAATATAACCACGGTCGCGCATGCCTAATTGACGTTAATTTTTACAACTTTGGAGCCCCCGCTTTCTTTACGTCACTCTCAAATTGTCAGATTAGTGGAACATACACTCTTTAGCATGTAATTTACTCACCCTGTCTTAATCTGACGCGCACAAAAATTTCTGATGGATATATTTTTGATTTTTACGATCGCGCCTGTATACGGGGCTCATATTTGAGTGGAGGTATTTAATCGGGTACAAGGTATTCTCCGGTATATTTTTTGACGCGCTGTAGTAACTTCAGAAATCCCTCTCGGGGTGTGGGGGACTGTTAGACCTAAATATTAGTTAACTTCTAAAAATTTTTATTTTTCTTTAATATTATTTTGACAACGATGGCAAACTTGCCACCGAAACTTCAATTCTTAGTTTTTAAGTTTCTTATTTTAAATATTTTGGTTTTGTGAGGGTGTTTTTTTTTATTTTGTTTTTGGAAAAGCGGTCCTATTTGGCGTGTGCCAAATAAATACCATCAAATAAATAAATATGTGTCTAGAATAAACTAAGTTGCTAAAATATATATTAGTAGTTCTTACATTGGAAGGTTTTAAAATTTTTATTTTAATATATTATAGAACCAAAATATTGTTTTCTTTTATTTTTTTAACCGTTAATTACTGAGTACCTATATAAACTTCCTGTTGATATCTCGAAAACCAACAATAATAGTTTTATACTTTTGATGTAAAAGTTATAAGAGTTACAATTGGTTAAAATAAACAGAGTGATTTATTTTTAAAAACCTTGCATAAAACTAACTATGATGCATATAAATATAGTTGGGATACCCTATACAATAATATGTCAGTTTAGTTTATATTTTATAAATTAATTACTAAAAATATACAATTAATACCATGTAATTGTGGGATATTTTTATCTCTATTATTATTTTTGGTCATGCATTTTAACAATGCTGTATATTTTTAAAAATCATTTTAAAGAGCTTTTGTAAAAATTTATGGGAAAAACCGATTGTCCAATTTAAAAAAGTATGAATTTTTTAAGACTTTAATGCTAAGACTCCACAGTATTTAAAATTTAATTGGAAATGTACAATGTTGCCAAACTTTTTTCATAGTCTAAAAATTTAACTTTTTTATTTTATGCTTGTGTTTTTAGCACATTGGGTAGATAAAATTTGGGAAAAAAGTATTCATAAAATGCTTTTTAATTGCGGCAACAAGGATTAAAGGAAAATATTTGAATCACCAAAAACGTAGCCAAAAGTAAGTTTTTGACAAAAGGAACAAGTTATTTTTTGCTTTATCATGTTAAAACAAATTATTTAATTGCAAAATTTTGTTATAAAACATGAGAATTCTACGATTACTTTATTTTTATTAAAACAAAAGTTCCATAGAAAGGTTACATATTCTGTTTAATATGTCAAATTATATTTATGATTATTTTAAATAAAATCATTGTTACTTTAAAAGTCTAATGACATATACTAAGCAATTTAAATTCACACTGTTGATAAATTTATCATTTACTAATTTCAATTTTTTTAAACATATTTTTTAATACACTATTTACACCAATAACAAACTTTATATTTTTATAAAAGTCTTCACATCTTAACACACATCAAACAAACTCAAGAAAAACATCTACAGTTCATTACACTTTAAACTGTGTATTGGATAAACACTAACAAAAGCACAGATAACGCTAGACTTAAAGAAATATTGCATTTAACGCTGCGACTCTAAAAATCGCACTGATTAAGCTATCGAATCGTGAAACAGCTTAAAAACAAAGCTTCAGGCAGTCAGTCGCGAATCGCACCTACAGTACTGAATACTTTTTGGAATTATTTATAGGATTTGACGAATGCGTATGGCCAAAGATTGTCTGCGTTTGTTTACAAAATTTGGTAAGGAAAATTTAGCGGTTTTGATTTTAAATCACGGTAGATTTAGGAAGGCTTTAAATGCCTTTTAACTTTAATTATTAGCTTAGCTTAAGAATAAATTGTGGTATTAAGAAGATATTCTGGATGGTCACAAAATTACTAACAAGCATGTGTTTTTCTTTAAAAGTGTTATACGAATTTAAAATTTTAGTGGGTTGTATGGCTGAATGGAACAAAGGTTATTGGTGTTTTAGCTCTTATGTGGCATTTAAGATTTTTCCGAAAATGCTACTGTCTCGGATATTTTAACAGCAGCGGCTAGTGACCACCCTTTCTTGGTTAACCCGCACCATTCGTAAATAAGGTATTATTTTCTTTAACCGTTGATTATTACGGTCCATAAAATCAATCTAAAAAGTAAAAGATTTATATGGTCATATTTTCAAAACCATAAGAGAAATAATAAATATATCAAATGTGGTATTTTGTTAAACCCCTTTGAAAAATCTATGCAAAGGTTATATAACATACAGGGTGTGTCGTTAAAAAAATACTGATGATGGCCATATTTCCAAAACTATTATTGGTAGATATATTAAATGTGGTATTTCTTATAGCTTTTAAGGAGACATATCAACTGATGATAAAATGTACAGTGTGTTCCATTAAAAAAATCCAATTTTGTGATTGTTATAACTTTAATATTAAAGTCAATTAAAAATAAATATGTAGGTTCACCTTTACTACGTAAAAACTCCTAAAACTTTTCTATTTACATATTATTACTATCTCTAATATCGAGCGAGTTACAAAAATTTTAAAAACCCTGCATTTTCGAAACGAATCAAGTTAGCCATGAATGACTTTTACCATTAAATTTGTTTTTAAAATCAAAGTCGAGATTGTGCAATCAGATTTATCCTACCTCTTTTAGTTTTCGCTATACCCTGCATGGTCAGCGAAAAGGAGACAACCTGTATTTTAGCGAGCCTTTATACTATCAACAGTCAACTCTGTAATATTTAAATTTAACCTTTTGACACAAGAATAAATATATTAACCAGAAGGATATCTCGAAGGCGGCTTCTTTGATGTCTCCTAGCGCGTCTCATGACCTCGAACTGCATATTTTGCAGGCGTTTCATGAGCGTACCTAAGAAAATTAACATGTTTAGGCGCCTATCTATTAAAAATATATTTTAATATTATTATAATGCATTTTATAACATCTATGCAATCAAATAAAACAGATGCTTTAATAATATGTCGTATTGAGATATATTAATAATTATTATGAAATGTGTCTATTTATTTTCGCATATGACAATTTTTTATTTTTCATATTTTTGAAGTTTCTATTTATCCATTTGAGGGTATGGAATAGTCTAACTGTAACAAACCATTTAATTAAATAACTAATTGGAAATTGTTCACAAGGATGTAAAAAAACTATTTTTAAACGGTTTTACTTGACCTGTTTGTTATTTATTTGGAATTATTTTTTGGGTCAAATCTAGTAATTGAAATTTGACCCCCTTCCTGACGACCGATCGATCTGAAATTTGGTACACTTCCTTAGTCTTGATGACAATACAATATAACATATTCTTTATGATTGTAAATCCAACATGGCCGCCGATACAAAATGGCGGATTACATATTACTTTACTACAACCTCAATATGGGTATCAAATTAAAGGGCTTTATTGGTAGAATAGAACCCACTATGAAAAAAATAAAATCCAAGATGGCCGCCGCCACAAATGGCGGATTATATTTTTTTCACAAATACCTCAATATGGGTATCAAATGGAAGGGCTTGATTGGTAGAATAGAACCCAACTATAAAAAAATTAAAATCTAAAATGGCCGCCGTCACAAAACGGCGGATTACATATTTTTCTCACAACTACCTCAATATGGGTATCAAATGAAAGGGGTTTGGTTGGTAGAATAGAGCTCACTATAAAAAAAAATCAAGATGGCCGGCGCCACAAAATGGCGGATTACATTTTTTTCACAAATGCCTCAATATGGGTATCAAATGGAAGGGCTTGATTGGTAGAATAGAACCCACTATAAAAAAATTTAAATCCAAAATGGCCGCCGCCACAAAATGGCGGATAACATATTTTTTCTCACAACTACCTCAATATGGGTATCAAATGAAAGGGCTTGGTTGGTAGAATAGAGCTCACTATAAAAAAATAAAATTCAAGATGGACGCTGCTGCAAAATGGCGAATTACATATTTTCCACAACTACTTCAATATAGAATCGTTGGTTCGTTCTGGTTAGTTATAGTAAGGCGAACTCAATAGAATGAGAAGTATCAACTAACAACAAAACTAAAAACTTGAAAATAAATTATGTAAAAAAAACTTTTTATGTTAAACGATTTTATTGTACTAAAAGCTAAAAAATAATTCGGTAAGTCCTAGCTACCAGATCGCACCAATCTTCTCATCAATCTGGGGTATTGATCAGACAAATAATAAAATCGTTGGGCCATTGACATTTCTATCATAATATTTACTCTGGATACGCTTCAGTTTTTTAAAAATATGTATTGTATAATTTACACAAGTGTCTATTTATTTTTCCATATGACAATTTTTCTATTTTTTAACATTTTTAAAATTCTTGTTTATACATTTGAGTGTATGGAATAATCTAACTCTTTCAAATAATTTAATTAAATAATTAATTGGAAAATTTTCACAAGGATGTAAAAAACTAGTATTTTTGCAGATATTTTCAAACTTTTGAATTAATTTTTTTGTATTACAATACTTTCAAAATTTATTTGAAATAAAGTTTCTAATAATGAAATAAACTTTACGAGAAGTCATTGTGAGGCATATTCAAATTTCCAAATACGTCTAAATTAGCATTTTTATATGCTTTATGGTAATAAAACAAAGTCGTTTTCATCTAGATCTTGATATGCCTTTGAATATGCCTCACAAATTTCGCAAGAATGTACAGCTAAACATTTTTTAATTAGATATCCAGCAAAAATATCTTACGAAATTAGTTTCTAGCAGTGTATCTTTTGGTAACTTGTGTCAATAATAATTGGTATATCCGCTCTTTCTGACACTGTTGGAGGTTTAATAATAGGAAAATTATCATTCTGTTTAATTACATCGGATACTCTTAGAAGCAAATTATTCATATCATTTTCACAGTTTTCTGTGCCAGAGTTAAACAATCTGACACAAAAAATAAAACGTATCGCAATAAACTATATAAAATACATTGACCGTTACCGAGTCGTTGCTTCGCCTTTCACTACTGCACTGGCAATTTCGGTTTAGAATTTCGGTTTAGTAGCCCTCGAAGGTCACAGCCTGCGCCGCTCAAGGTAAAAGAGATATCCTTCTGGTTAATATATTTATTCTTGTGCTTTTGATGTAAGAACTTAATCAGTTGTAAGAGACGTTAAGCGTCGCGTCGATGTGAACTTAAACTCTCGAGACAGAAAGAAACTTCCCACCGAGGTGTGTCTACGATTTTTATTTACAACCGTCATAGTTTTGAATAATAATAAATTAAGTCCGTATTTACTTTTTTTTCTAAAAATAATCATTTTCAAGTTGGCACGTTTCTAATGATGCTATGGCGTAAACAACTGCCACCAACTGGGCAAACAAATATGTCGCTTTTGATATAAATTGTATTAAATTAAATGGTACATCATATTGTCTTTAAATACATATAAAGTACTTTATTGTACATTAAAAAGTAAAACAAAATTCACATGTTTGGTTTAAGTTCAGAATAATAGGAAAAAAACAGTTAGCAAACTTTTTTCAGTTTCAACAAATTATTTGATTTTTATTATTTTATTTAAATAAGGGTATCCTTATAATGGCGATACACATAGAGATAAATATGCCAGTTTTGAACGGCCCAATTTAAACTTGCGTATACAGGGTGTCCCAAGTCTATTTATACACGAAATACCTTCGCCTTCCTTTTTGGAACTACTAATAATTAAGTTAGTTATTTAGTTTATTCTTGATACTTATTTATTCACTTAACCTAAGAACCAGTCATAATTGACGTATTGCTGTTTTTAGTGCAATTACATGGTAATATATCCTTTGTTGTTCTGACGGTGTAGGTATTATTTAAAATAAAAATTAGATTCAAAATATTACTTCCTTTCTGCACTTTTAATAGTTAATAAGTATATCAGCATACTGCTGATATCTCAAAAACTATCAATAATTGATGTATAGTGTTACATACATTTTTGATGTAGAATCTTACATAGAATCAAAATTTGTTAAAATATATAGGGTGTTCCATTTAAACAAACAAACTTAGCAATAAAAATAATGTTTTTGTGACACCTTGTATAATAACCAGTACTGTTAGTAATAAGAGTGTATCCGAGCAAATATTTTTTATTTTAAGTTTTTTTGTATCTGGTACAGGGGCGAAGTTATTTCGTGTATAAATAGAGTTGGAACACCCTGTATATCTTTTAATTAGTGGGTAGTGTACGCGCCAGCTTAAACCGGCACAGGCTTATCTGTAAGTTTTCACCGTGTACGAAAACGTTGCCGTCAACTAACGGATTTTGTGCAGCGCGCGAAGGACAGGCTAACCGTTGGCGAACAGGAAAAATGTGCTTCCAGATTTGAACCACAACCTGGAACAGTACCTCTTCGCGAACCACTACGACAGCCCCTTCTAGATTTGTACAACGAATTGCAACCATATCAAGTTGCTAACATATCTCGACGTCGGCGTCGGCGTCGGGACGAACACTGTCGCGAACCTGATAATTTAACATCAAAAGAATTGGTGCATTGCAACCATTTATGCGAATCATATTGTGAATCGGTCGAACCTCGAGATGCGACAAAGCAGATGGTGTTCGCGACGGCGTTCATTCCGATGTCCATGTCTCTTACAATTCGTCTCCGCAATGACCGCGCTGATCCGAGATCGAGGCTATAGGCTAAGTGCTTTCGCCTTTCGTCGGACGGCGCCACGATCAATGCAACACCCCACCTTGAATATTGCCTATGCTTTAACATACTAAGTATGTAATTTCCTATGGTGGGCGGTTTTGTCTCCACTCCTGTATAGTATTAAATTGCTCTTTGCTATTTTACTTATTAGAAAATTTTACTACATAGCATAAATTTTCTTCTCAGGGATAAACTACCTCTATATATTAGTTTTGAGCAAAATATCATTTAAAAAATTTATTTATAATAAAATTTGTCATTAATAATTAAACATTTTAACTTCACAGGCTAAATTTATCTTTATCTAAAAATCGAAAATGCAATAATCACATTTGTTTATTATTTATGAAAAAAAGGAACAGGAATCAGTAAGAAAATCTGTTTTATTTAAACAAAAAGATATATTTACATTAAATAATGGACTCAGTTGGACAAAAATGCTATTTATTTTTTGAGGGCATGAAAAGTAATTTTTAATTTTTCGAATCAATCTGCCCCACTTGCATCTATCATTATAAATCCGGGCTCGGTGCGGCCTTGGTGCGGTTATGTGTGGCCAGATTTTAAATATGTAGCCGATAGCGTTTTAAGCTATATTTGTTTTTTTTGCTATTCATTTTGGTGTTCCTGGCAGCGCAGAGGTAAGAAGTATCTTGCCCGTACTCAGGGGTGCATTCAGAATCGACGCATCGTCCGGTAAGGACATGCGCTATAAGCAACACCCTATCAAAACTAAACTTAAGAAATTTTTCCCCCAGACTTGTCGAATCTGAAGCGCCTCAAGTGAACCGGGGTCAATTCTCAAGCCGGGGTCATTTGTGAGTAGCAGTTTTTTTTAATAACGTTCGTAATGGTACCATCGCGTTGTCTAAAAGATGTTGTGAAATGCAGAAGCTGCATGTGTTAGGGTTTGGAAAACGTTAACGGAACAGGGAAAAATAAAGAAGGGTTAACATCTAATAACCCGACACCCACGGTACTTTGAAACCCAGGTATAGGCCTTCGTGGGCTGTCTCAAAGAAAAACAATATAAAGGTTTTGGTAACATTTTTACACTGTATAGCTAATAGATCAAATCAAAAGCAAAAGAAAAATATTAGGTAATCCCTTAAATTAAATTAGAGCTAATTATATATTTTTAAATCATATATTATGACAGCTTTGAGGCTGTAAAAATAAACGTCTGTTGATTTTTCGTGCGTTTGTTTTAAAGGAACAAGTATAAGAATAATTATAACATATACGAGGGAATATTAAAATTTATTTAAATTTTTTATTATTAGCCATTTGAATTTTTATCTCATTGTTAGGTTTTGATATCAGGCGTATTTAACCATGGTCATAAGCTTTAGCGCTAAATAGAAAAAGTGTTAAATTGTAAAATTAAAACCATTTAATTGGATTAATTTTCACACTTATATATATGGTATAGTTCGTGCTAAAGCAAGTAAGCAGGGCTAATGGTCAAAGCACACTAAGCGCTCAGGTATCGGTACGTTCAAGGACCGGTAAAATTTTTAACATGCTATTTAAATTTTATTTAGGCTCATTCATTTGAAAAACATGTTACATTTTTGATCGAACCGTGAGAGCACCAAGACTTAAGCGCCTAGTGTGCTTTGACCTTAACTATGGTAGGGGAGCCCAAGAGAGTATTTCTGAAGTTACTACAGCGCGTCAGAAAAACATAGCGAAGGATACTTTGTACCCGATTAAATATTTTCACTAAATATGAGCCCCGTATACAGGGGCGATCGTAGAAAACAGAAATATATCCATCAAAAATTGTCGTGCGCGTCAGATTAAGATTGGGTAAGTTAATTACATGCCAAAGAGTGTATATTCCACTAATCTGACAATTGGAAAGTGACGTAAAGAAAGCGAAGGGCTACAAAGTTGTAAAAAAGTCATTTTGACATGCTCAAGCGTGATTATTTTCTTTTATTTTGAAGAAAATATTTCAAAGATAACATAAAATATATAATTTAATAAGATTTAAACAATTTTCACAAGCCGAATAATAAAAATATTTTTTGACATACTTTAAAGTATATAGCCGCCTCGATAAAAAGGTATATTTTTTTCTTATTATCATCTAAGCTTTGCAACCCAATAGGTCCCTATGACTCTCGAGTAACTGCCAATTTATCATCTTGGGCTTCCCTACTGCTATGACCAATGATATCACATTTATGTGATTGAAACTGACAATACTAAATGTACGGCTTCATTTAAAGCTTGTTTTAAAAAAAATAAAATTGAAATGTCTATCAAGACCAGTTAAATTTTATAATGATAACCGTTCCTTTTTTGTACAAAGTACCGGGTGTAAAGTTATAAATTTACAACCCCTAAACTTTTTAATTTTATCTTACAAAATAATTAAAAATATCCGTTTGTTCCATGTAGTTTCCGAATTAGTAATCAGATTTTTAATTATTTTTTAAATATACAGGGCACGACAAAAAGTATGATTTTTTACCACCCTACATATTATTTCACCATTAAAATGATCTATTAAAACCTTTTAAAAAATACTAGATACATTTCATATACCTACCTCAATTAGTTTTCGAAATATGACCATGCAAATCTGAAGAATAATTTTTTCCATTGAAAATGTTCAAACTTACATCCCCTTAGCATTTTATTTTTTAACGTATAAAAAAACACCATTTTCTTAGGTCGATGATTCTGTAGTATCTGTATCTTTCATCAGAATTCTTTACTTCTTCTCTTAAGATATACAAAAAGTATGACTTTTTGTAACAGAACACCCTGTATAATAAATCACCATTTAAAAGAGCGTTAAAAAATACCATATTTTATGGGTCTATCTTTATTGGTTTTAGAAATATGAACATAAAAACAATTATTGGGCAATTATTGCCATAAAGCACTTTAAAAGATCTTTTTGTTAGAGATATAATATACAGGGTGTTTCATTAAAAAACAACGTATTTTGCCCTTCCCGGTATATTTTAAGAGATATTAAAAATCTTATTATGAATTCAGAAACTAAGAAATTAATTTAACAAACTAATATAATTACTTATTTTGTACGAATAAAAAATAAAAAAGTTAAGGGAGGGGGGGGTGTAAATTTATAATTTGAGACCCGGTACAAGCAAATAATGATTAAACAGAGGTAAGTCACATTGTACCCAGGATATCGTAGGGCCATGTAATTACATTGCCTGCCTATTTTTTAAATAATTTAATTTAATTTAAAATTTAAAGTAAATGTATAAATGTACACCTAGATGTTTTTTTGACAAAAACATTTCAATGGAGTTCTTTTTAAGGGGTTATATACAGCTAGAATTTTCAAACAATCGATTTTTCTGGAAATTTGTTTTTTGGCTTTCTAACTGTATATAACCCCTTAAAGGTGGTAGACAATGTTATGTTTTCAATAATACTGCTTTCTTGGACTTTCATTATCTTTATTTTTAACTGATACAAGACATTTCAGATGGTATCTATCTCCAACCGTTTTCAAGTAATAACTTTTAGTTATCAGTCAGTTATCACTTGAAAACGGTTGAAGATAGATACCATCCGATCCGTCGGATGTATTTTATAATTATCATTAGTTAAAAATTAAGATCAGTAGTATTATTGATTGCAATGAAGTGCCTAATCCGCCTTTTTCATGACTTTTCTAACTACATTTGGTATTATTATTCTTGTTTATAAGGGAAAGTCTAATTGTTTAGTGAAAGTACTAAATGAAATAAGGCATACTTTTTTTCTGGTGTAAACTACCAAAAAAATCATGCATTCTGAGGACAAATACAAAACAAGGTAGTGTAACCATTTTTTGCGTGAAAAATTATTGTTTGTTATAATTGTAAGCCATAGTTTTAATTCTAATTGCATAAAAATAAACTCACATACGAACACAATCAATAGTAGAGAGCATATAGACAAACCAAACATCATCATGGCACCCAGTATTTTTATAACGTGAAAATTAAAGTAAGAATCAGTGAAACAGAGTTTAATTAAAAAAATGTTTATTCAATGTTTAAACTTTTAATTACTTAATTTAAAAGACAATAGTTATAACCTTTTTATTGAGGCTTATCATATTAGTAAATAAATAAATTAGGGAATAAATGAGATTAATGTCGTTGTGGGGTTTATTAAATTATTAAAATGTGCCATCAAATTGCTTTTTGTTATAATTTTCTTGCGAAAATATTGGTGTAAAACCTAAAAAAACTACCAGAGAATTATCCTATTCTTGCAGGACAATCCAACTATGCTAGGAACAAAATGCGCAAACATTACTTTAAGTTACAACTCAAAAAATTGATATTGTCCATGCTAAAAACGTATTGACACGACCTCGTACTACGTTGATTTAATTTTGCGTAAATTTAATTAAATATTTGTAATTTTCAACCACATAAATAAACGACTTGTCGATCATTTTTTAATTTGACTGATTTTTGGATTTCTTTGCGTAAACTAATGTCATGGTATGAAAACAAATATACGTAATAAATAAAAAGTTTATGCAAAGATAATATTTTAAAAATTGCGTTGTTAATTTACAAAAAAAAAGCATACAAAATTTTAAAGAAGAGAAAAATATTTGTCTTCTTATCGTTTATAATTATAGAGCAAAATTAAGTGTTAACTGAAAAAAATGCTTTTTCTTCATAAAAAATGTATTTTACTTTTTATATGCAAATGTAATCAAGTTTAAATATATGTAATAACATATAAAGTAAAGATTCATTGAAACAAATGTTAAAATTTTTATTATTTTTTTATGCTATTTAAATATGTAGTTAGGTACAAAAATACTTATTGCCGAATTTTTCTTTTTGCCAAAATACCATCCTTACAAATTTAAATCTCGCTGTAAATTATAAGATGATTCTTTTTACCCCTTTATTTTTATTAAATTGAAAAAAGCTCTAACTTAAGGTTGTGTTCTCTCCCGACGCGATGCCAAGGAAGACAAAAAAACCGAGAGCTAAAATCAAAGTTTTTTCTGTTGTATTTAAAACGACAATTAGACTTTTCGTTACAATGGAAACCTTTACCGAAATTGTAAAATATCTGTCAATGTTATTTTATGATTTGACGAATTTAAATTAAAAATTTGGTGCTAATTGTGGTAGTTTAGTAGTTATTTTGAATATTATCAAGTTAAAAAGTGTCTAAATAGACTTTTGATATAAAGCAATTGTAAGTCAGGTAATAAAGCCTAATTAACAAAAATCAATTGAAAATAATCGGTGTCCCTCAAGAGCAGATTCACATGTAGATAATACGCACAGATGGTGATTTAGGCTTGTTGTCGCGCGTTAGCTTACCTGCTATAACTAGTGGACGCCATATATAATAAAGGTATAGTAGTGCGGCACAAATAACAAAAAATGGTTCAACTTAATAGTAAGTATATTTTGTAATATTTTACCTATTTAAAGAGATTTGATGTTTAAAAAATTTTCATGGTCCAAACATGTTTTACAATGTATTTTATGTTTATTTTTACAACTCTAGAAATCAAATAAGTAATTCAAGCTATGTACCAATTGATTTATTGTTATTTTTAGTGATTACAACCACAATGTCTTCCAAAGAGCATTGTGGTTAAAACTGACTTGGAGTTAGCAGATGAATGCTGAACACATATAAAGCTGCTAAAAGTTAAAGGTTCAAACATATTATTAGATCGAAAGAAAACTTTGTTATTTTAAAAATGTAAAGGCATTCCCATTATTGTTATTTAAAATTAGCCAATATACCAGGTCTTTTTTAATTTTAACCCACTTCAAAAACGAGGAGGTTCATAATTCGCCGCGTATATTTTTGTGTGTATGTTACGTGAATACTCCAGCAATTGTGAACCGATTTTAATTTTGTTTTTATTTAAAAGAGTGCACTACAGCGGTGGCCCCAAAAAAATATAAAGTCAGGATCGCAAGATACTAGATCCTATTTTCTCTCTGCCATACGTAGAAAAGGTCAACGGCGCATTCAGAATCGAAAGAGTATAGGTACCTAGGTGGGGGTCATGGTTTGTTCTGACTAGTTAAATCTTTTTTAATTTCTTAATTAAACCTCCATTGCTGTCAAAAGCTTAGAAATCAATAGAAGCTGCAGCTAACTTTTAAAAGAGGTACTAATAGTGTTTTTTAGTGAATATTTACCGATTTAATTGTAATAATAAGAAACTAAAAAGCTAAAAATAATCATTTTTTTTTTAAATTAAACCGACTTCAAATAAATTAGTAAAAGTCAGTAAAGTTAAGAATAATAAAGAATAATAAAAAAAAGAAGTCGGGTAATAACTTATGTGCTAAATGTTAATAACTAAATAAACAAAAGATGTTATAATTTTATACAATATGCTATAACCTGACTTCTTTTTTTAATTTTTTTATTATTTGTAAGTTTTTACCAATTTATTTGAAGGCGGTTCATGTTTTTAATGATTATTTAAGTACATTATATATAAATCCTAGGCCTTATTACCCTACCTATAGTATAATAAAGCCTTTTTTATGAACGACAAGTCCTAAATTTTTTTGTTTTTATTTTATACTAAAGTATATAGATATCATGCTATAAAGATGTTAACTTTTACGATTTTTTTAGTAAATCACTTTCTGCGGAAGGCTCTACAGAGAAATGCTTTTTATTTTTTTACGTTATAATTTTATTTGAATTCCTGCCTTCTTAAGTATTTTTAAAAACTTTTAAATTAAACACGACTTGGATTTTTAATGAGCGTTTTCCTAATCCATTTTCAAAGACACTTGAAATACACAAAAGTAGGTCATGTCATGACTTTGAACACTTAACTTAATAATGTATATCTGGCGGTCTGGTTTAAGTTCTACTTAAATAATAATTTAAATTACAAAACACATTATTCATAAATCCTAAATTTACTGCATATAGTTACACAAAATTAAAGGTAATTTGCTAATATACATGGTCTTAAAACTTTTTCAAATAAAATGATCTTTTAAAATTTATATTTTAAAACAAAACTTATTTACAAAAAAACTATTTATTATTTCAAGAATCCAAACAAACACCAACCGCTTAATGCAATAGTATATTGTGTAAAATGTACGAAAAGCTTTAGCATGTACGAGAAGCTTTTGCCAAGTACAGCAGCCTTTAAGGGTTTAAATATATGCTTTTTCTACCATTGCACATACCATTTTTTCTCCGCTCAAAATATTTCGTTAAATTTTGTTTTAGCTAGCATTAAATATTAATTTTAAAGTTCAATAAATATAAATATTATAATAGTTTGATCTTGGTATAATACGTTACTACTATGGTATCACATGGTAATGTATTGTTAATTGATTTTGACTAACGTCATTAGCAAATATTGAAACCATAGAAAAAGATAGGCGTACGGAAAAATATTCCCAGCCATGGCCAGAAAAGCACATTGCCTACCAACGCCTTCTACCTACAGAAATATTGCATTTTTCAGGTATGAAAAGGTATTTAAAATATTTAAATTTCTGACTGATCGGAGGAAAAAATATAGGCGACTTAAAATTAAGCCTAGATATGAGCATTAAGGATAGAGATGAACGTTTCATTCAAAACATGTAGCTGCCATTTCTTAAAGTTCAGGAAGTTGCTATGGGAACATACCTTTGGTTTTTTGATAACATTTCAAATAACGTCAGAACAAATAAAATTAAATCACAAATTTTTCTTCAAAAGTTCTGATTTTTAAAAAATTTCTTGGAGATTAAATTTAAAAATTAACTTATATTTAAATTGAAAATGATTAAAGTTTTATTAACACCCTGTTTCTTAAAAAAAAATCAGAGTTTGCGAAACTAAAAAACCTAAAATTTTAATCATTTTTAATTTAAATATTTATAAATTTTTAATTCTTATTTTTTAACCTTATTTTAACTTGACAACGGTGGCTGACTTGCCACCAAAACGTCGTTTTTTTAATTAGCATTTTTTAGGTTTTTGAGGGTTTTTCTTTATTTTGTTTCAGGTGACCGGCCAGTTTATAGGGGTCAATAGGGCTGAACAGGGGTCAGCTCGCTATACCCCGGGACCAGGACCGAAGCGGTCCCATTCTTTCTAGACATATTTTGGCGTGTACCCAACAAAAAAAAACCATTTTTATAATTTGATATATTGTGTCGCGCGTCGTTACCCGCTCCGTGTTTTTAATTTCTAGGGTTTTCTTTAATCCCTTATAACTTCTCTAATTATGGAGATTTTTTAAAACTCTAAAATTAGCAGCAAATTTTATGTAAATTTTATATAAATATGCTTTTTAACAGTGGCAGCGCCCGGGAAGGGCTAGGCCCAACCTGCGAAGGGGACCTGTTAAAAAAACAATTCCAATTTTATAAACCATTTGTTTAGTTTATATTCTATTTGAATTAAGGAATTCCTAAATAAATGATTTTTTCCTCCATTCGGGGTTTTCTCACCTAGGTCCGACCATCGCCTCCCTAGGTGGTGCGCTGCAGCCTTAGAGGCTAATTGTGCCTTGACCTCTACTCCTGCTCATTCACACACCATTTATTCCATAACTTGGATAGTTGCTGTTCGGTCCGTTCGTTAACCCCCGAGCAGAACACTGCGTGCCCGGTCACCCATCCAAGTTATGGCTGCGCTCAATGTTTAAATCCGGTGATCGTCGAGGCCGACCCCACCGGAGCAGCAACAAGCGCGGCTGTCAATAAACGATCTATGACTAAGAGTACATCGTTATACTAAATCCGATTGAACCGATCGGATGAAACTTTATCCGACAAAAAATTGCGATATACACGTTTTAGTTTGATTAAAAGATTGGATTGAACGTTATTAGTCAATCCTGTGTTTCAAGCTATTTGAATTGAGTTCAGTCCGATCGGACGTTATATTTCTACGATGTTCACGGTTTTGGAATAGGTTTAAAAAAGACAGTTAAGTAAAACAGCTGATTAGTGTAAAAACGAAATGGTTGAAAATAAAATAGGCTTAAATATTCGCTAAAATATTGTGATAGTGTTTCTTTTGTGGTTTATTGTTTTGTCTTATTTTCTGAAATTAATTAAAAAGAACCACAAAAGTAAGGTTTAAAGATTATTTTTATTTGTTTGCTTTCTTCCTCATGTATACACATTTCTTTGTCAAATTTTAAAGAATGTAGAACCGGATTATCAGTATCCGATAAATTCTAGGACACAGGACACGGTATTAGGTTCGATGCGATCCGTCCAATCGGATTGTAACTCCTTAGTCTATGGTCGCAATATTAAAAATTAAAGCAATGTGACGCTATGGTATTAAAAATCGAGATTTTAGCTTAAAATTTAAAACATGAAATAAAATATTTTATCTAAAAACATAACTTTTTTTTTGCGTCGGTTTAATGAAAAATGTTAATGAATGTTACTTATTAAACAGAATGCCATACCTATAATATCATTAAAGGAGCTTCCATAAATAATTTGAGGCGTTCAAATTTTTGGACCACCCTTCCCCCTAGTGAGATTTGGTGAGATTTTTTTAACCCCACCAGTCTCAAATCTCACGTGAGATTTATGGAAATACAAAAAGGCACCATTTGTCAGAAAAAAGGCCCTTCACCCTAAAAGTAACATTGCATCACATTTTCCTGCAAAAATTCGTTAACTTTTCTCTTGTTTCTAGCTGCTGAAAATTACGTCATATTGGCACAGACCCCCCACCCATCCCACCTTGGTAAGATTTGGTGAGATTCACCTTGATCCCCTCCCCCAAATATCTCGCATAATTTAGGGACGCCCCCTAAAATGGAATTAAGATAAGTCATTTTTGTTGTTTAATTTTCTCTAAATTCTTTGGCTTTATCACAAAAATGCAAAAATCGAATATTTCTATTTTTCTGTGGTCGACATGCCTGTAAGGTTAACTTTAAAAAATGGATGGACAATTTTGGCCAGGCCTTAACCCCGTTATACTTTCGATTTCTACCTTTTATGAGACCATAAATATAACTTCCAAAGTGACAGGGGTGTGGTAAATTTTTGTGAGATTTGATGCAAAAATGTAGCCACAGTTTGAAATGAACGTTTTTTTTAATACAACTTATGATGGCTGTAGCTTAGAGAAGGTACCTTTTAAACAACCAGTTAATAGAAGCAAAAAATAAGCCCTTACAATATTTGTAATTTTAAAATGCCCTGTATATGTTTAAAAAACAAAATAAAAATAAATAGATATTGTACTCAGCGGCGCAGCTAGCAGGTTTTTGGAAAAGCTCAAGGCCCAGCCACAAAGTCTTGACGCTAAAATATTACTATTTACCTTTTAAATAAAAATTCTTACTCTTTAAAAATTGTTTTACCTAAAAAGGGTATACGTAATAAAGATTGATCTGAGCAGCCGTTTTTAGATATAATATATAGATAAAAAATAACTTCCGGTAGGGCCAGGGTGTCTTGGAATAACATGCTGATCTTTAGGATTGTAAAGTCTTAGGTGATTTTAAAAGAAAAGTTTAAATAAACCTTTGTCCTAAATGTTCTAAGTTTTGAGATACAGGGTAACTAAGTTACAAAAAAATATCCATTTTCACTACTCTGTATTTCAAAAGTTAAAACATTTAGAACAAAGGATTACTTGAACTTTTTTTAATATCATCTAATGACTTACACTTTTAAAGATCAGCACCTTTTTCTAAAAAACCCTGTATTTCCTAGACCTGGTCATAAAAAAGTAAATAATTTAAATCCAGATATTCCGACACAACTTCTCTAATTAACAATTACCATGAATGCCTTTTTAGGTAAACTATGTTAAAGAACACAAATATTTATTTAAAACATAAATACAGATTCACTTAAAACAAATATTTTCTTTTAAATGCCTGCAAGATACTGCAGGTGGCCTTTTCCAAACTTTACAATAAAAATTAATGCAGATTTAAAGACCCTTCATTAGTCGAATATTGTGGCAATAAACCTATTATTAACCAAATTATTTATAAAAAGCTTATTATGTTTTATTATAATTAAAATTTGGACATCCTGTATCTCCGAAATTATTCACTTTTGGACTAAAGTAAGTTGGGATAGATCGTCATACTTTTAGCCTTAAAAATTTGTGGTACCATTTTTTTCCTTTTACAGTCGTTATGTCAAAAAACACTAATATATTTTAAATGCCTAATCTACCGTCTTATGGTGGTTAGGCCTCTCCACCCCGCCCCCAGCTCCCTGAATTGCGTCTCCGATTGCTGTTGCACAAATTGCTGACCTCCAAATTTTTCTCCCAGGTTCGCTCAACTTAAAAAACGCTGGCGCCTCCACTGCTTTTTAGATTTAAATGTATTTCACTTTAATTTTCTTTCATACCGTTTCTTAGATACTGCATTTATTGTATTTATTATTATTATTATTGGGTAAAAAGTAGGTCAAAACTGTTTTATATTTTACTTAAAACAATTGTAATTAAACTATTGTACTTTATTAACTGTAATGGCACAAAATCATATTTACACGGTGATACAGAATGCTGTTATGAAAATTTGGGGGCATATTCTACTATTGAAAATATGAAAAAAAAGGTCATTTAAACATTGGTCTGCAAATTCCTCCTTTTCAAGATACAGGGTGTTAATCTATACAAAAAAAAATATATTTTAATATCTTAATATTCTTTTTCTAATTTACTTTGGCAATAATATGTCTGGTGATGACAGCATAATTTATCACTCCTAATTACATTGAATGGGTCCAGTGGCGTCTCGAGTGACAACTGAAGAAATATTTCCAACAAAAAAACTCTACGCCGCTGACTGTAAATTTGTGTAAAATTTTTGTGTTTTTTTTTTGGGGGAAGCAAATAAAAATACAGCTTTTATGTCTTTTAATTTTTTTTGTATCTTGTTTGTTTTAGGGGAAAAATAAAATCCACCAATTTGCCTATTTTTAGACCATAAACGATGCATTGCGGGAACTTTTTCTCTTAAAGATTGAGTTTTAAATTTTTTTATTAGCAATTATGTAACAACAATAAATACTTATTTAACCAAGGTTTACATCTAGTCTAAATTTCTTTAATAAAATACGTGTTCTTCATTTCTTTTTGTTATTTGAGAACTTAAAACTCTGTATCTTGAGAACGAAAAATTTGCGGATGTTTATATGAACTTTTTTTGTTTTCTGATGTAAAATCTGCCCCTAATTTTTTTTTAACAATATTCTCTACCTCCCTGTGTTATTAATTTAACAAAGCAAATAAGGTTAGAGTATAATTTAATATAAAGGCAAACTAATTTATTTTGTTTCGTAAAATCATTTATGTTTAATTTTGAATTTTAAATTAACGTGTTAATATAACTTACTCAAAAAATTACTAGGGTTAAACATCTAGTAACTTTAAACCTAGTTACTTTTAATTAGGTTTTATTAACACGGAATTTCAAATACAAAATTAAACATAAACGATTTTTATTTGCCATAACGCCAATACTTGGTAAACCTGTAATTGTTAAAATTAAGTAAGCAACATTGTATTTAGTTGCATAAATTTAAAGAATTAAAGGAAGAAGGTTAAATAAATACGTAAAGAACTCAAATTCACTAAGGTTTGAGTCACCGAGTTCTTGCTTTGAGACGGCGATTTTTACTATTTATTGCGACAACTAGCAGAGGATAGAAAATTAATTTGCTTGGTATGTAACCATTTTAAAATATTTAAATTAAGACATATTTTTATATGGTTGTTTCTAAATATAAATGTAAATTAAAAGAGTTTTAAAAAATTAAAGATTAGAACCTATTTTCCACTTGATAAAAGTAAGATACCTAAATTCACTATGGTTTTAAGTCACCCAGTTCTTGTTTTTAGACACTGATTTGTACTTTCTATTGCGACAACCAATAGAGGATAGAAAATTAATTTTCTTGTTACGTAACTATTCTAAAATATTTAAATGGACACATAATTTGATATGCTTGTTTTTGAATGTGAATATAAATTAAATTAGTTTTAAAAATAAAAGATACAAGCACCAATTTTCCACTTAATGAAAATAAGAAGGTTAAATAAACGGGAAGATATCTTAAATTTACTAAGGATTGAGTCATCAAGTTCTTGCTTTTAGAAGGCGATTCGTACTATCCATTGCGACAACTAGCATAGGATAAAAAAATAATTTCTTTGGTATGTACCTACTTTAAAATATTTAAATTAACACGTAAGTTGATAATATGCTTGTTTCTGAATGTGAATATAAACTAAAGTAGGTTTTAAAATTTAAGATACTAGCACCAATTTTTTACTTGATGAAAGTAAGGAGGTTGAATAAACGAGTAGATAACACAAATTCACTAAGGTTTGTGTCACTCAATTCGTGGTTGTAGACCGCGATCTGTACTATTTATTGCAATAACTGGAAAAGCATAGAAAATGCATTTCGTTGGTATGTAACTATTCTAAATTATTTAAATTAAGACATAATTTTATATGGTTCTTTCTAAATGTAAATGTAAATTAAATTAAAGAGATTATCATTAATTTTTCCGTTGACGAAAGTAAAAGGTTGAAGAAATGGGTGAATAATTCAAATTTAGGATTGAGTCACCCACATCTTGCTTTAAGAGGACAAGTTGTACTATTTATATAATTCTGAAACTTACCAACTAACTTAAAATAAAGTGCTCTTTACTAGAAAAATATTTTTTAAAATAATATACATTATTACAGAAGATTTCTGGGGAACGAAATCTTATTATATATTAAACTATTATAAATTAACACCCCCTTAATATTATTATTTATTATTGTACAAAATAAACTAAAATATCAGCTTGTTTGGTTGATTCGGTAGTTTTCTAATCAGTAATCGGGTGATTATTATCTCATATGATATACAGGGTACGACAATAAGTATGATTTTTTTAAATGTAACACTTTGTATATTATATTACCACCAAAAAGATTTTTTACAAAGCTTTAAAAATACCACATTTGATATGTCTATCTTAATTAGTTTTGGAAATATGACCATCCAAATCTGAAGCATAACTGTTAGTTATAGTTAGAAGCGTAATAAAGTTACACCTCCCCAACTTTCTTTATTTTTAAACGTATAAAATAAATAAAAACACTGTTTTGATGGATAGATTCTGTGGTATCCGTATTTTTCATCAAAATGCTTTTATCTTTTAAAATATACAGTGTAGGACAAAAAATATTAATTTGTTCAATGGAGAATCTCATAAATTATAAAAAAACTAGTATCTGCCCTTACACCCAAAAGTATCAAAAAGTAGCTAGGCAATTGTTAGTACAAAAAATTATTAGTACAAAAACTGATACAGAAAACGATAAAAAAATCTGTGACAAAACAAGCGAGACTTCGAGAGACTTTGAATCGGAAACACATCAATAGCTTTAGTTATTTAAATTATTTAACTTTTTTAGTAAATTATGTTAATAATAAACTTAGTAGTAATTATTGCAAATTTTTCGACAAAGCTAAAACACTTTTTATTTAATACTTAATTATTTCTAGTTGTATGATTTTCATTTATTTTTAAAATACCTTTTAAGTTTCTTATTAACATAATAGAAGTCCTCAAATCCTATCTACTTTTAATTACACAGCATGAGCCATTAAAATTTTAAAGTTGCTTTTTGGCCAAAATAAGTAATATTTTTTGAAATTAAAGAGATTAGCACTAATTCTCCTCTTGATGAAAGTAAGAAGATTGAATAAATGGGTAGATAACTCAAATTTACTAAGGTTTGAGTAAACCAATTTTTACTTTTAGACGGCGATTTGTATTATTTATTGCGAGAACTAGCAGAGCACAGAAAATTAATTTCCTTGTTATGTTACTATTCAAAAATATTTAAATCGGGGCATAATTTTATATGGTTGTTCCTAACTGTAAATGTAAAATAATTTGGTTTTAAAAATAAATAAAATTAGTAACAATTTTTCAATTTTGATGAAAGTAATAAGGTTGAATAAATGGGCAGAAAACACAAATTCACTAAGATTTGAGTCACCTTATTCCTGCTTTTAGACAACGATTTGTACTATTTATTGCGACAACTAGCAGAGGATAGAAAATTTATATCCTTGGTATGTAACTATTTTAAAAAGTTTAAATTAAGACATAAATTCCTATGCTTGTTTCTGAATAAAAATAAAAATAAAAATATATAGCACCAATTTTTCACTTGAATAAAGTAAACTATAAACTTGACATAAAAAGTATCTATAAATGCAATTATGGAAAAGGCAATAATTTACTTTAATGCCAATTTTATATCGCTTGCAATCGAATATAAAAGAGAGAACAAGGGTCGTATATATACCGACTACCATATAAATCTTAATTGAAAAGGAATATATTTTGGCTTCGCTCCAGCAAATAGTATTTTCATTTTTTCTATTTTATTGGACAAAAATATTATTTTTCTTTTTTACTTTTTTTTGTACAGTAGCTAAATTCGCATAAAGACCAAGGTGTAGTTTTACTAATTGTTGCATTTTTTAAATTTCGTTTGCCATTGTTTTATAAGGCTAGAAAATTTTGTATATACTGAACCTATAATTTTAATTGATGGTCTAAAATACTGGGTGTCGACAAAGTTATTACACAAGTCATAACTCCAAAAATGGTAGACCGTGGCAAAACGAGACTTTAGGTATAGATAAGTGATATATAAAGAGGAGAGTTTTCGCATATTTCTCACCTTTCGGTAACTTCCACTTTAACTAAACATGACTTTAAGTTTAAATTTCCAATTGAAACACCGTATATATTTTAACATTGTTTTATTTTTGAGACAATTTTAAATCAGTATGTGACGTTTTAAAAGCTAACGTCACTTTATCTTATAAAGCGAAAACCAACTGATAAATTATTGGAGGGTTAGGTTTATCCAATAAACATGTTAACTAGGCACGATGAATACACAAAATCCTTTAATAGGCTGTTGATCAGGCTATAGCTATAAGCTCGATAAATATACAGGGTGTCCCAACTGTATTTATACACGAAATATCTTTGCCCCTGTACAATATACAAAAATAAACTTAAGATAAAAATGTTTATTTAAATACACTTTTTATTGACAGTGTTAGTTAATATATAAAGTGTCGCAAAAACAAAATTTTCATTTTTAGGTGTTTTTTTTTAAATAGAACACCCTGTATATTTTGACAGATTTTGACTCTTAACAAATTCTACCTTAAAACTGTATAAACACACTATACGTCAATTATTGCCGGTTTTTAAGGTATCAACAGCACGTTGATATACTCATTAACGGTTAAAAGTAAAGAAAAGAAGTAATATTCTGGTTTAAATTATTTTTAAATAATTCTGTCTGTATAAGAGTGACAAATAATAAGGTAACGGGTAAATAATAACCTTCCATTGTAAGAAGTACTATTAGGTAGGTTCGTAATTAAGTTAATTTTGGAAACATATTTACTTACTTAACCTAAGAACCAGCCATAAATGACGTATTGCTGTTTTTTAGGGTAAATAAGAAAAATATGTGTCTAGAATAAATTAAGTTGCTGACATACCTATTTGTGGTTCTAACAACGGAAGGTAGTAAATTAAATTTTACCATATTATTTGTCACTCTGCCTTTGACAAAATTATTATTAAAAATAATTTAAACTATAAATTTTTTTATTTCACTTTTAATCGTTAATTATATCAACATGCTGTTAATACACATAACGCCAAAAGTCTTTGACCCCTGTATATCTTGGTTATAAAGAATCCTACATGATTTTTAGTATTAGAAAAAATTATTCTTTTATTTATGAAATAAAAAAGTACAACTTAAATGAAAATACAAAAAATGTCATTTATAAAATACCTACCTTGCGAATGCAATAAGTTTTATATAGGTGAAACTTGTAGACCATTAGCCAAACGCATAAAAGAACACAGATCATACATTAAAAACACAGAATTTCATAAATCAAAAATCTGCCAACACGCATTTGATAACAATCATAGAATAAACTGGGATGCTTCGAGCATTTTAGCAAAGGAAACTTGTTCTAAAAAACGCAAAATCAAAGAAAGTGCGTATATATTATTAAATAAAGATAATTGTGTAGCATCAATTTCAGTTAATTTAAATAACACTTGGTTGCCTTTGCTTGATACTGAAGTATCTTCAGGAAGACTAAAAATTAACTAACCATTCACCTTTTTTAAAATAAACAATCAATACACCAGCAACCAGTTATCTATGTCACCATGACACTATAACCAAATAAACATGTTTTGACATTTAATGTCAAAATTTTCAGAATATCCGAGAAAAAAACATAAAAAATTTGAATTTTAAAGCCTGAATAATAGTAAGTTTTCATTTTTATTATTTTATTGTTGTTTGTTTTGACAACGGTGGCAGATTTGCCACCGAAACGTCGATTTTTAATTATCTTTTTTACTTGTTTAAATTTTTTTGGTTTTTTAGTACTTTTAATTTAATTTTGGCGTGTACCCAAAGAAGTAACTGAAAATGCCAGAACGTGAAATTTCTGTTTATAACGGAGCAAGAATAATTGCTCTGCATGAATCTGGATTTTCCAGTCACCATATTTCAGCCAGTTTAAATATTCCAAGATCTTCTGTGAGTCGAATCATGAACAGGTATCAAGAAACTGGAAGTGTGGAAAGATTGCCTCGTAGTGAACGGCCACGGGTTTCTACCGAAAGGGAGGACAGATATGTTATCCAATTTACCCGCCGAAATCGGAACGCAACGGCCCCAGCCATTAGAGATCACATCCAAGGTACGTTCAACCGCGTAATTTCTACCAATACCATTCGCAGAAGACTTCAAAGCGCAAATTTACGGGCCAGAAAATTTTTAAGGGTACCTCTTTTATTGCCTTGACACCATGCTGCCAGCCACCAATGGGCGAGAAGCCATAGGGAATGGCTTTTAGCCCAGTGGGAAAGAGTCCTTTTCTCTGACGAATCAAGATTCGGTCTGGTCCGTAATGACCATCGTCAAAGGGTATGGAGAGAGCCAGGGCTTCAGTCAAGACACAACTATCCTCGTGAAGTCGTTCCCTATCAAGGGGGAGCAGTAATGTTGAGACTGGAGAGAATTTCATTTTTATGGCGTGTAAACTGATTACTCAGAAGTAGGGAAGGGGCCCACAGAGTATAAGCTGTATTTTTTTTGTGTATTGTCATACAGGTAATTTTTGTTGCAATAAACGTTATTCATAAATTAGCACTGTTTTTCATTTTTTGGTATTTCTTTTATTTAAGCCCCATACATGAATTCAAAATATTTTTTTCAACTAAAATAAAATCAACATGGAGAACACTTTGAATTAGTCCTTTTAAATTTTTTCTAAATAAATAAGAAGTATAAAAATGCTAGGGGGTCCAAGACTTTTGGCGTTGTGTGTATATCAAAACCTTCAATAAGCAAATTGAGGTATAGTGTATACATTTTTGATGCAGAATTAATTAAAGTGTCAAAATCTGTTAAAATATACAGTGTGTTTCATTAAAATAAGCCTACTTAAAAAACTACAATAAAAATACCGTTTTTGGACCACATTGTACATAAACTAATATTGTTAATAAAATAAATGTATTCAAATAAACATCTTATTTTAATTTAAATAATTTCTATAGGGACAAAGATATTTCGTGTTTAAATAGAGTTGGAACACCCTGTATATCAGAGATTGGTGAATACGACCATTAGCAATTTAGATAATAGATTAAATTTGCAATTAAAACATTATTAATTTTACTTTACTTATGGCTTTTTGTAATTGGCATTTGTTGAAATTGCAATGTAGAATACAAATTAGACATTTTCGACTTAATTAAGAGGCATAATTAAAATTTTGCTGTTTTAGATAAAATATTTGTATTTTGTATAGATTTTATCGTAAGCTATAAGCAAAATGTGTCAGAAAATTTATTGTTAATCGCTAAAATGTATTTGTAAATTGCTGTTAAAATAATAAAAATAAATTTATTTCAAAATATTTTAAAGTGTCTAAAAATTAAAACAATAATAAAATTGTAAAAGTGTTACCAAATTTTAATCAAAATCCATTATTGATTTATTGTTTAAATCCGTTTTGTTACACTTAATATTGATTTATCTACACCTATTAATTTGCATCTTATTTTTAGTAAAATTTTATATAGCGTGTTTATTTCAATCATCGAAATCGGTATTGTCGAAAATCCTTATTAGAAAAATAATTAAGAAATAGTAAACAATTACAGTACACCAATTTATAATAGCAAAAAGTTTGTTGTCTCGCAAAATTAAATGAATAACAAGCAAAATATCCAAACTAATTTGTCAGAACAATGAATTTGTTTAAAATATAATTTATTTTATATTGGATCCTAAAATATTTATAGGTTACTTTTTCCAAATAAATATTTAATCTCAGGATTCGGTTTATCACCAGTACCGGATTAAGACTTAGTGATGCCCTAAGCACACGACCACTGTGGTGCCCCTACACTATAGAGTAGGAAGGAGTATCTCTTGCCAAAAATTATTGAAGACCAAAACAAAATGAAAAAATTTCTTTACCATTCTCAAAAACAAAAATCTGACACTTAAACGGACGTTTCTACTATTTTCTTTCCTTTCTAATCTTTAGTGCCCCTTTGTGGTGCCCCCCAGAACGTGATGCCCTAAAATTGCTTAATTTGCTTATAGGGTTAATCCGGAACTGTTAACAACTAACAAAATAAGGATTGATATAACTTGTATACAGTGTGTCCAAGATAAGAATCCTAAGCATGGGAATCTCAGTACCTGTTGGAGATACAGCTTAGGTTAAATTAGAAAAAGTTATATTTTTAAAGCTTATTTACATGCCGTTTAGAAACTTGAAAAATTATGATTGCTTACTGAGATATTTGGCAAAAACGGAAATCTGACTATATCGATTTTATTTTTTTCTGACTTTATTTGAAGAGATATGAAAAAACTAATAACACTTTTTTATTGGCACTTTTTAGTTACTACATGATAGTATGATTTTATATCCGACATTTCCGTTTTCAAGAAATCATCATCAACTTCATTATTTTATATGGCTCGAAAGAAAAGTACACCCTATCTGATCCCATTTTTTATTACAAATTTAACGATGTATCACATGCCATATTTTTAAGTAGGCCTTGCAAACAAATGCTTTAACGAATACCTAATAACATAACTAATTTAATGTCATGATAAAATAGTAATTATCGTTATTACCCTATTTGCCAAGTTGTTGTTTTTAGAGCAATTGTTCTTATTGTTACTGTTGTTTTTATTATTGTTTATTGGTGAATAGCTAATATCTATTGTATTATTATGGTCGAATATGCCGGATGGCTATTATAGCCATGAAGAAAAGTTTGACATGCTAACGTGCTACATTTTGTGCAGCAAAAATAAATGAAGGTAACATTTCCGCAGTTAATGAATTATGGAAAATAAATGGACCTAGTATTTTAGTTTCTAAAATTCCACACCACATATTAAACCCAAAACGTTCTTGATGTTTCGATATTTTCTTAACACGCGGATTTTGTTGAGCCTTGTAATGCGTATTGCGACGGTTGAAGATACCATGATTAGTGACCATACTTTCTTTGGGCCATATTTTTTTAAAAGAAAAATTTAAATTTTCTTCACACGTGCAGTATACACTGCAAAATATCGGCGCCGTTCGAAATCTCCCGGTTTAAGTCCTTGGCAAATCTTAAATTTATAGGGGTGATTTTGTTTAATTTGCCAAGTTGATATCTCTGGGTTCTCAACAACTGCTCGTAAAACATTATTTTGGGTTTCTTCTGAAGATCCCTTTTTCGAGATAAAACAGACTTTTTAAATTTCGAGCCAGCTGTAAGAAAATGGAATTACATGGATGTTTTCTTTCTGGATATGTATAAAGATACATTGCTGCTGTATTTACAGTATTTTTGTGGCACAAAATGTAGCACGTTAGCATGTCAAACTTTTCTTCATGGCTATAATGGCCAACCGGCATATTCGGCGATAATAACACAATAGATATTAACTATTCACCAATAAACAATAATAAAGACAACAGTAACCATAAGAATAATTGCTCTAAAACAACAACTCGACAAACAGGGTAATAACGACAATTACTATTTTATCATGATATTAAATTATGTTACAGACACGGTAACAGGTATTAACGTCAAAGCATTTGTTTGCAAGGCCTACTTAAAAATACCTATAAAAAATAAAAAAATGCAATTTTTCTTTTAACTAAAATATAAAATATGAGATGGGATGCATCGTTAAATTTTTAATAAAACATGGGATCAGATACAGGATGTACATTTTTTCGAGCCATATAAAAAAATAAAGTTGATAATGGTTTCTTGAAAACGAAACGTCGGATATAAAATCTAAAAATACCATCTTGTAGTAGCTAAAAAGTGCAAATGAAAAAGTGTTGCTAGTTTTTTCATATCTCTTCAAATAAAGTAAGAAATAAATAAAATCGATATAGTTAAATTTTAGTTTTTGCCAAATATCTCAGCAGGCCATGAAAAATTTTCAAGTTTTTAAACGGCATGTAAATAGGCTTTAAAAAACACAACTTTTTTCTAATTTAACCTAAGCTGTATCTCCAATAGGTAATGAGATTCCCTTGGTTAGGATCCTTATCTTGGACACACTGTATAATATAAATTATGGCATTACATTATACAAAAAGGGCGTTGTTCTGCATATGATAAACCAGTTGGTTTTTTAAACTATAACGTTAATTACCTTAAAAATACTATTCTTTGCTGATTTAAGTAATGTCGTATCTCTCAGAGTAATAAAGTGTAGCAATACTGCCGACCTAACTTAAAATACCCTGTATAGTCCCTGTATTGCCTCATTAATGATTCTTCGCGTACTTCCCTCTCTTGCCCATCGTCGGGCTGTGGGGGATTTATTGTTTTCGGTACTTCCATGGCTTCTGCTCTGAAGAATTGTCCAGTGTAATTTCTCCACTCACGGTTCCCAACAGAGAAACTCGTGGTTCCACGCGTATGCATCCCTATACGGTCCAACTGGACAGGCCCCAAACTTCCCACTATGTTCGTTCTTTTATCCCTAGAGTTTCTAGAATGTGGAACCTGCTGCCCGCGGAGGTTTTTCCTTTCACCCCAAATCTTCAAGTATTTAAGTCCCGTGTCAACAAACTTCCTCTTACCACGCCTTAGACACCCACGGTACCTTAGTATTTAGGCTTTAGCCTTCGCGGATTGTCCAAAAATAAAAAACAAAATAGTGAGGGAAAAATATATGTAAATTTAAAGGTTATTTTAAACTAATAAATTATACTTTAATTTCATTAATCTTAACACGTTCGCTACCGAGGGTCATTTTGTGTTTCGACCCCATAAACCACTTTATTATTTTTTGTAAAATTACTTTATTTTGATGTTTATTGAAGTGCTAATTAGTTGTAGTGTTGGAATTCAACATATTTGAGTGTTTATTTAACCCGACTCATATATGAGTCGGTGGTCCATTTTATTACATTTTTTTTTAAATAGACCTGGCTCACATACGAGTCGTAAATAAAAGTTACTTTCACTAGATATAGGTATTTACTAACAGTATATAGGTACATTTTTGATATCAAAAATCGTTAATAAAAAAAATAATTCTAAGAATCTAAAAAACTAATCTAAAAAAAATATATATTTCTTGTACAAAATTTTTGGCAAAGACTACATAATTTTTTTTTCTAAATATCTAAAAAAATAACTAAAAAAAATTGCTTCTATGATATCTTTGACATATAAAAACTAAACAAAAATATATTCTGTAAGACCCAAAAATTGAACTAAAAATAAATACTATAACTTATACTAAATGCCAAGCAACCCAGACCACCTGACACACATACGAGCCGAAGACATTACACACTGACCGTGTTTTAAAACAAAACCTCTACAGGAAACCCCGAATTTTTTAAACTCGCATTTAGTATTATAGCGTAGCCGGCTCACATTTTTTGAGCCGGCGGCGGTCTATTCGCAAATTGTACTGGCTCATACATGCAGCCGCTTGGTTAACGTGGATAATATAATTAATTTTCATAAACTAATTTATAATGATGGAAATTGTATTGACTCGTATAATTTAATTACACGCCTAATTTCCCGAAACAATTTGTTTAATAAATTATAGATATCAAATAAATTAATTTAGAAAACAATTTTTACCACAAATAATTATTTTATAATTTTATTTTGCTTTAAGGTTCTAGGTGTAACAAAAACTAAAAGAATTTTTAGTGCACCGACTATTTCTTTAAAACTGATTTTTTTATGCAGCCACTTAACCACAGTGCAGGTTTTTAATACAAAAACCGCCGTAATCTTATTTATCAACATTTTAATAAGTTTTATACATTACCCGAGTTCCGATCTAATCAGAAATATTATTTTTGCAAAACTTAAAAAAAAATTCCTTTAAGAACTGCTTTTAAAATGACTAAGAGTACAGGGTGGCCTCGAATTCGACGCTCATCATTGGGATTTCGGAAACCGTAAGAGATACAGGATCAGTTAAATGGAGGCAAAGTTGCGCAATTTGATGCTCAATAAAATGCCGTTTTGCTTTTTAAAAATTCCGAGTACTTCCGAAGATATTCGAAAAACCGGAATTTTCAATTTTGGTTTCTATTGTTTCCTGGCTATATTTGTTAAGATAACTTAAAATGGAAAACACGTTTTCATGGCAACTTTTCTGCTCTATAATTCAGTGTGATTAAATATTGAATCTGACGTTTCGGCTTCTGGCGACCATCATCAACTTAATTTTTTTAAATACGGACCTGATATTTTTTTCAATTTAATTAAATCCTTTCATCACTCTTAAAACACTATATATCGCCACTTTGATATTTGCCGACGTTTCGACAAAAAATTTCATCACCAGAATATTGCATATGTATTTAACCATAATACGGCCCTGAACTACATTTTTAGGTAAGAAGGTAAAAAAGAATAAACTTATTACATATTCGTAATCTTTTTTATTACAACTCATTGATATCTAACAGCGGAAATTACTTTATTAACCGAAAATTTCATGAATATTAGACATAAGATACAAAAAGGTAGACAACAAATCAGCTTACATAAAAAATTGGTAATACTATCTTGATGCCCATATTAAAAATAAACATAATTTAATCACTATTATAAGTGTTCAAAGAGATAACCTTCCGCCTCGATACATTTTCTTGCTTTGCTTTGTATTATTAATACAGCTCGATTAATTGTTCTCGCAGGAATGGCAGCGACTTCCCTTATCAAATTTTGTCGTAGTACTTAAAGGTCGTGAGGTGCATTTTTAAATAAACGGTTCTTTAGATATTCCCAAAGGAAATAATCTAGGGGACTAAGATCTGGGCTCCTAGCGGGCCATCTTGCAAAACCATTTATTAGGAAATATATGGTAAAGGAATTGAGCTACTTTCCTTCCATTGTGGGCAGGAGCTCCGTCTTGCTGCCACCATATTTCTTGAAATACTGCCAAAGGTTGATTATCTAGGGCGTCTAAGACATCATTCCTAATCAAATTTAGATATCGTTCGGAAGTTAAGGTCCCTTCGTAAACGAAAGGTCCAATAATTTTGTTCCTCCACATACCAATCCATACATTAAATGAAGTTCTCCCTTGAATTCGTATCAATAAGTTGCAATAAAACATTATGAATATGTAATAAGTTTATTCTTTTTTTTACCTTTTTACCTAAAAATGTAGTTCAGGGCCGTATTATGGTTAAATAAATATGCAATATTCTGGTGATGGAATTGTCTGTACGAAACGTCGGAAAATATCAAAGTGGCGATATATAGTGTTTTAAGAGTGATGAAAGGATTTAATTAAATTGAAAAAAATATCAGGTCCGTATTTAAAAACTTAAGTTGATGATGGTCGCCAGAAGCCGAAACGTCAGACTCAATATTTAATCACACTGAATTATAGAGCAGAAAAAGTGGCCATGAAAACGTGTTTTTCATTTTGAGTTATCTTAACAAATATAGCCAGGAAACAATAGAAACCAAAATTAAAAATTCCGGTTTTTTCCGAATATCTTCGGAAGTACTCGGAATTTTTTAAAACGCAAAACGGCATTTTGTTAAGCATCAAATTGCGCAACTTTGCCTCCATTTAACCGATCCTGTATCTCTTACGGTTTCCGAAATCCCAATGATGAGCGTCGAATTCGAGCCACCCTCTACATCGTAAAAATCAAATCCGATTGGACGGATCGCAATGAACCTACTGTGCTCTTCGTCCTAGAATTTATCGGATACAGATAATCCGGTTCTAAATTCTGTTAAATTCGACAAAGAGAAGTAAATATAATGACAAAGACAACAAACAAATAAAATTACACTTCTAACCTTACTTTTGAGTTCTTTTTTTAAATATTTTTATTTAATTTTAGAAAAAAAAAGACAAAATAATAACGCAAACCACTAAAGAATTACAATCACACTATCTTAGCAAATACTTAAGGTAATTTATTACCCACTATTACGTTTTTACACTTATCAGCTGTTTTACTTAACTGTCATTTTTCAAACCTTTTCCAAACGTGAATATCGTACGAATATATCCTCCGGTCGGACTGAACTCAATTCAAATAGCTTAAAAAACAGGTTTGACTTATGGCGTTAAATCCAATCCCTTACTCAATCTGAAACGTGTATATCGCAATTTTTTGTCGGATTAAGTTTTATCCGATAGTTTGAATCGGATTCAGGATGACGATGTACCCTTACTCAGTGTGCTGTCAACTATAACCTAAGGGTTAAATCACGGATGATTGAATTCCCAGTTAAAACAAATTCTCCGATTTAAGCCGGCCGTAAACATCCCATTTTTTATGGAATGATCGGACAGGATTATCAGAAGATTGTCTGATTTATATTATAATAGTTTAACGTTAGAATTATAGGCAAAATGTAACATAAAATTAATAGTTTATCGCTATGATGTACCTACCCGTAAATTACTACTTAAATGTTAAAAATAAAATTGTATTTTTTCTATATCCCTAAGGAATCAAAACAATTATAAAATTGAAAAAATTAAAGCTAATTTTTAATTAAAATAATTAAATGGGTTATTGCTTAAATCTGTTTTGTTTGACTTAATATTAATTTACCTACTCCTATTAATTTGCATCTTATTTTTAGTAAAAGTTGTATTATATGTTTATTTCAATCAACGAAATCATTCTATCAAAAACCTAATTAGAAAAATAATTTTTAGAAATAGTAAACAGTTACTGTACACCAATTTATAATGACGGAAAGTTTGTTGTCTCGCAAAATTTAATAACATGAGCAGAATAACGCAACTAATTTTTCAGAACAATTAATTTGTTTAAAATATAATTTATTTTCCTTTAGATCCTTTAGTATGTATGTTAGTTAATCTTGCTTTACTTTGACTAATATAATACTCATAGGTTTATGGTTTATGATCATTGTACTTTTTCCAAATAAATACTAGATTCGGTTTACCACATACAAAATAAGATAGGTGGAAAATACCTTATTATTTTAATAAATAAAAATTTGGGTAATCTAAAATATGAGTTGTACTAAAAATGCAATGCATATAAAATTCATTCCCATTTCAATTAAAACGAGCAACCCCTTATAATTCGGTTATCTGTACACTTATAAAAAAATCCTGAAACACGTCATTTCTTATTTTTAAGAGGACACAAGTTTGTGCCAAAATTCACTTGTCCAGGGTTTTTCCTTCTCTCCTCAACACAAACGTCAAAAAGTTTAAAAAGGAAAGCATGTAAAGGGATACCTTATCTTAAAGGATTTCAAATTCCTTTTGACAGACCTTAGTTTTTTTAAAAGCGGTTCAGTTGTTTTCAAGAGAATGTACCCTGAATACCGGGTCCCTTTGGCCCCTGTAATTTCTTTTATTTTTTAACATATCAAAATAAAATCACCTTCACCTAAGTGGTATTCTTTCGAGACATGACCAGATTCACTTTCCTCAGTTTCTTTACTTGCAAGTAATCATGATTAATATTTGATCAAGTGCTAGATACCATTTAAAATATTAATAAACATTCAGACTAAAGCCACATAAGTTTCAAAAAATGTTATCGGTTTCACTTCCGTCACTTTGTTCACTGATCATGTCACGAAAAAATACCACTCTAAATGTGCATAATTTTAGAATAATCTTAGTAGTTTTTTGTCACTTTCGGTTTAACCCGAAACGACCTTACCATTTTTATTTTAAATAGGACACCTGGGATAATTTTATTTATTTGAATAGAAAATGTCACCCTTTAAATATTTTTTAATTTTTGGTTTAGAGTAGGGATGCGCGATGTTAATCGATGTTATAAAAATATCGAAGGTAGCTGATCGATGGTCGATGTTTTGCCATCGATGGTGGAATATCGAAACATCGATGTTAACATTCTTAACTCTTTCAAAAACCACCCGATATTAGAAGAAAATATCGGGTGGTTTTGAAAGAGTTAGGAATCTATAATTTTAATGATTTAATAAGATTTTTTAAAGTTTAATAGGAAAAACATTATAGTAGTAGGAAAAAAAGTGGGACCAACATGTAGGTAGTCGTGGGGAAAAAGTAGGACCTTTTTTTTTGCTCTTCAAAAAATTTTTGGACGCCACATTTTGCCATTTTGCCAGTTTAGCCACCCCCGCCATTCAAAAAACTATAGAAACGTCAGTGCCATCGATCTTTAAAAAACATCGATGTTATTTGTTCGATGTTCCGTTGCCATCGATGATCACCTTCGATATCACCATCGATGTTTAACATCGATGCTTGGCTTCAATGTAGTTTCCCTAGTTTAGAGTAGATACAATATATGCAATAAAGCTTTAAATTTTGGAACAAGAAGTCTAAGAAAAATAGATGTAACCATTTATGTTGTCGTACACTTGTCCAAAATTTAGCGTTTTTTGAATTTATGGCACTTCAGAATAAAAGTTAAAAATTAAAAATATTTTGAGGTTAGATGTCAAAAACTAGCAAATGGACTGTCATTGTACTAGGCATAAATGCTTTAAACTTTATATTCGGGACTAGAATGACATTCTAAGCACTTTTACTCCTAAATTTTTTTATATATTTTGTGACCTAACTCCACTTTTCGCGATTTCAACTTAGTTTTTTTTTAATTTTCGCCATATCGCTGTTTACATGAAATTATGTCAAAATAAATTTTTGAGTTATCGGACATGCAGAGGCGACCGCCAAAAAAATGGAATTTTTCATAATAAAAAAATTTCCCGATCTTGCAACACATTTTGTCCGTCACTGTATAATAATTAAAAAACATTACCAAGTTTAATGGCGATATTCAAACTGTTTACTAATTTATTTTTATGGTCTACGGATAAAATATTGGATGTGAAGTATAAAAATATGAAAATTTTGTCATTGATTATTAAAGCAACAAATTTAATAACAAAAGAGGTAACACACAACCTTACCACAAAACTTACCAAAAATTGTATGTATTCGTAAATGTACATAACAAACACATTTTTCAAAAACTCTAAAAATGTCAAACATTTTAACTTTGTTTTCTAAGATTTATGGAAATTTCTAATAAAAATATTTAGGAATCAGTGACTTACTGCGGATTAAGTTACTTTAGAATTTTCGCTTGCCAGGTGTAAGGTCGTTAATTCTAAAACGTAATTAAAAACGATTTACAGTAAACCTAAAAGTCAACAGCTTTAAATATATAGGAGCTTTATATTTACGAAAGGAGAAATTAATTTCTAATTATAAAAATCCTAAGAATTAATATTTAAAAATTAAACCTATTCAAAATCTTGTAAAAGGAATTTTAACCATTTTTTGACAAATATGACAAATACCGGATGAGCTAATTAACATAACATAGTGGCAATGTAAGGAAAAGAGACAGTCCAATATAAATACCGGTATGTAAACATTTCGTATTGGACGATTCATTCTCACATCTTTGTTGTTCAGGTAACTGAGATACATAGGGTACCTAAAAATGCAATATCTTCCATATCGCCCCGTAGTATGAAAAACTAAGAGGGCTGTGACAGCTATGTTTAAGGCATTTTCATATCACATAAAAGTAGCTTTGATTGGCGAAAACCGCAACGTTCTATTTTTATTACTAACTAAGATACACCGCCATTGCAACTAAATAGAAAACCCTGTTTATTTTAACATTGTAATGTTATCGATGTCTTTTATACCCGTATCTTAGAAGCCGTGCATGCTTAGACATAATTTCACAACTCTATATTCACAAACTTCATTTAAAAACAAGTTCTTAACTTTTTGACTGTAATTAATATACAGGGTGTCCGAAAATTACTTGTCAGGATTTCTGTGGGCGATTTTGAACGAAAAATTAACGCAACAAACTCTATACAATTTTTTCGAGAACTTAAAATTAAGGGAGATACAGGATGTTCAAAAACATTTTTTTTTTTGGTTATTTTTTCTAATAACTTTACTTGTGTACTGATTTTCGCCAAATTTTGCATACATATCCATAATTCATTATCCATAAACAACGTTTGTTTTCAAGGCTTGCTTTGTTGATTTTGAATTTCAGAATTTCTAATAAAACGTACGTAAATGTTTAAAGTCGTTTTTCTCGAAAACCGTTCATTTTAACATAATACAACAAGAGGATCTTTTTTAAAAAAAAATTTGATGCTTTTTATTAATTTTATGTCCAAATTTATAAAAGAATTAAAACAAAAAGTTCTAAGTCATTTTTCTAAAGTGAAAGAGAGTTTAGGCTCTTTGGCATTGACTACTGGGGTCAAATTAATAAGGTAAATACAAATAATCATTAGTACATCAACGATTTAATAAATCGTTGGTAATATGTATGCAAATTTAGCAAAAATCAATACACCAAAAAAAAAGGAAGTTATAAAAAAACAAAAAAATCTTTCCTCAACATCCTGTATCCCCGTTAATTTTGAGTTTTCAAAAAAATTGTTTAACAGTTTGTTTCATTAATTTTTCGTGAAAAATCGCCCACTAAAATCCTGTCGCGTAATTTCCGGCTCCCGGTATAGCTTTATTCTACAAAGTGATCAAACTTATGTCGGCACTATTGCTAACTTCTCTATTTTTGGAGATACAAAGTTGAATTTAGAGCAGTAGTAGTTATTTTTTGATGATGAACATGCTCCCAACAAAAGAACAATTGAACATCAGCTTTTCCATTGTTATTGCAAAAAAGACTTTTATAAAACTTCTTTAGACATCTTGTATACCACCATTCGAAAGAGCTTTTAAAAAATTTCATGTCATGTCATACATCCAATTTTTAATAGTTTCGGAAATATGGCTATCAAGATCTAAAATGTATCTTAAATTTTCATTATATTTACAGCTTTAAGCTCTAGGCACTAATTTTATTGTTGTTGACACAAATGGTCATTATATCTACTATTTTTCAGAATTGGATGGCCATATTTTCAAAAGTATAAGGTAGACATATTAAATGTGGTATTTTCCTCAATACCCTTAAAACATCTTGTCAATGGTCATACAATATATAGGGTGTTCTATTTCAAAATTGCCACTTTATAATCAAATTTTTGAAGATAACCATATTTCCGAAACTATTAAATATTGAATATACCACATGTTGCCTATTTTAAAGCTCTTTAATAGATCTTTTGAATGGTGATATATATATACAGGTGTTTTATTAGAAAAAGTACCTTTTGCACAAATAGAAACCCAATGTTCAATTGTTTTTCTGTTGACAGCACGTTATAAGCCGCAAAAATACTTCTCTATTTAACTGATTTCGTATCTCCAATAATAAAAAGTTAGCAAGTAAGTTTGATCACCCTGTATGTTAAAACCTTTATGTAATATAGAATATTAAAGTTGTTATGTTGATAAATTTATTTTAAGCCTGATTTATACAGGGTGTCCGAAAAGGTAAGGTTATAAACGATAGTGATAAAGTAAGCCAAAATGTTAGTACTTCATATAAAAAAGTTCTATTTACGTTGGGGAGATATTGACCTTCAAAGTTAGAAAAAACTGACTTCGGTTATAGCTTTGGAACTGTTGCCACAGTACCAATGATATTTCTGAAACTAAATATCCTTATACTAATGGTTTTTCTTTATGTAAACGGTTGTTCAGTGTCGGGATTATAAAGCAGTTTAAGAGGCTCACAAACACCATTTTTAATAATTTTTGCCACATTTTAATATTTTTCTTAAAAAAAATAGATTTCTTTGTTACATACCAAATTCTGGTATGTCTGGATATAAAATGTGATTTTAGGAAAAAATAGTACAACCAGCGCCGTATTATCCATTAGGCTGACTAGGCTACAGCCTAGGGCGCCATGAAAAAATAGGCGACAGACAGGAAAGTAATAGGCCCTAGACAGGGAAGTTTCTAAAAAAGTTTAGGTCTGGTAGATTAGAACTTTTTTTTGCTCTTCAAAATTTTTTTTTAGTGGAAAATAGGCGCTCTGGGAATTCTAGCCTAGGGCGCCTCATACAGTTAATACGGCCCTGAGTACAACATATTAATTTTTAAAAAATCTTTTGGTAAAAAATAGATAAACGAATCAAACAGTCAAAGCAAAGTGTCAAATTTGTCACATGTGCCAAAAATGCATAAATAAAATTTTTAAAAATCGTCTCACCCTGTATAATCCCGACTTATTGAGCATCCGTTTACTTATGGAAAGAAGCACTAGTATGAGTTATTTAGTTGCCCAAATATCATTTATCAGTTTCAAAGTTAAAATTGAAATAGATTTTTTTTAATTATAGCTTTAAAGGCAATAGAATTTTTATGAAGTACTAACATTACTTTGGCTTGCATATAATAACATAACTATAACAATACCACATTTATTACCACTTCTTTTCGAAAACCTTGTCTATTTAAAAAAGTTTACCCCAAATGCTTTAATATTACTGTTTAAGTCATATCATATTTTTAATTTTAACCAATAATTTTTTTATTATAAATTTTAATTTATTTTTCTTACACAAAAATTGAAATAAAATTTGCTGATGGTAAAATATCTAATGAATCCAAACATCTAATTAAATTACTATTAAAGCTTATATTAACGGACAAAACGATCGAATATCCGGCTTTATTTGCCAAAAATTAGCCATGATAAAATAACAATACTAATTAGTCAACAATACAATAGAAATGGGAAAAACAATGTTTGGTATTAACATTAGAATTATACTGTATTTTATAACATTATCAGATTTTCAAAACAAGTTATATTTCACAAATATGCGTTAAAGATATGGCTAAATTTAAAAAATAACAAATATAAATATAATCAGTTAGCAACAGGGCGTAGCACTAAATATTTAACATGCTATTTAAATGTCATCAAGGTCATTCAAGGTCATTCATTTAAAAGCATCTAAAATATTTGATCGAAGCGTGAGCGTACCGATACTTGAGCGCCTAGTGTGCTTTGACCTTTAAACACCGGAGAAAATGTACTAAACGCGTTAAAAAGATTAAAAGCTCTTACTGCTCCATGTACAGGGTGTTTCCTCAAATTTTAACAGCTTCTAGCGACCTTATTATTTTGATGAAATATGAGCATTTTTAAAATACAGACATTCTGCCGTCCATTGGCTCTTAAGCTGAAGGCTTTAAAGGAACTAAGTATTAACCAAATTAAAGTTACAACATTGGTTAAACCAAAGACAATTAAGTGAAACCTATAATTGTCTTTGGTTAAACAAAATAATGAGGTCCTAAAAAGTCTAGTCAACAAGCTAGAAATATGTGCGATGGTTCATTCGATTCGGAAAAACGTATAAAAAAAATGTAGGTATTTAAGTCCTTATTAGCACATAAAAGAATTGCGATTGTTAAGAGGATGCCGTAGCACGTTAAATTAGCTAAAACGCGATTCGCTGCCGTCTTTTTAATATTTGTTTTGGAAAAAGTTGTATTTAGAAAAGTTTCTTAAAATAATTTAAAGATTATCGGAAAGTTAATTGATTTTTGGTAATGGTAATAATTAACACATTAAATTTCCCAAAATTACAAAACCGTAAAAATAACCAACTTTCCGATAATCCTTGGATCATTTTAAGAACCTTTTTCAATATCCTACTTTTTTCTCAAACAAATATTTCGATCGTTTCAGCAGAGGTATATGCGTTATATCAATATACACCAACAATTTAAATATATAAAAAAATATGTTTTTAAAAATAACGGCCCTAAATTTTTAATAATTGATCAAAAAATATTTTGCTTTGTAAAGCTTTTCTTATTTAGGTACTTAATAAAGTTATGCAAAAATAATAGGTTTTTACTTTGCTAATTACAATTCTTTTTAAGTCAACACCAAATGAATTTTTTTAAAATAATGTTAACCTAAAAGAATTCTAATTAACAAAATAATAAACCTTTTTTGAATAACTTTATTAAGTACCTAAATAAGAAGGGCTACACGACGCAAACAAATTTTAAGATAGAATTATTAAAACTTTTATGTCGAAATTTATAAAAACAGTAACTGAACAAAAATTTGAAATCAACAGAGAGGTAACTTTAAAAAATCAATATATTTTTTTTCGCTTAAATGTCTAGATTAAGCTATGCTTTTTTAAAAATTTAAATTTTTTTACTTAATAACTAATAAAACATTATTTATTTTTTGTAATATACCGGCTTTTTAGTCGGGCTATGCTGTAACGACCTCTTGAAGCCCTATTTAAAGCGATAAAATTATAATGTGGGAGATAGAGTTCCGAAAGTTTTTTTTTTTAATTTTCTCCCTCCCTTTAGAATCTTTTTTCAAAATTCCTTTGATATAATTATTTTTAAAGTTAACAAAATATTAAACAGCTTTTTTCTTTTTTAGGTTTTGTTAATAATTTTTTATGTGCTAGTAAGCCGTTAAAAATATTTTTAGACGCCATTTCAAATCGAATAAGCCATTGCACATATTTTTGGGAGCTTTATTTCTATTTAACACGTTTTCAAACTTGTTGACTAGACTAAAAGCTAATGTGATGTGTAATCCAAAAAAAATTGAGTTTCTGTTCTTTATCTTTAAATTTTAACCTTTATACCCTTAATAAACAAAGACATGGGATTTAAAAGAAACATATAAGATGTATGATAAGCACAAAATTAAATGACCTGAATAAAGGGATTTAGCAACAGCAACCCATCCTTTTATTAGACTTTTTAAATACAGAAGCACATTTGAACACATTGGAAGCTCCATCCCTGGCTATATAACTCCGTACCCTTTAGGTCCCGGAGAATCATGGGGAGACATAAAATATACTGGCAGATGCGGGGTGGTGAAGAAGAACAGACTTATCATCATTCCAATGTCTTCTCTGAAAAACAAAATAAATTTAATCAATGTCAGCAAAGAAGAAACCGAATATTGGTTTTGTGTATTTTATCTAAAAATACTATTTTCGGCCAGCAGCGGGTCAATTATACAATCTAACTTTGTATAACATGCTTAATTAATGAAATGTCGCTTAAAAATCCTGATGTTTATGCCAAATTCAGGGCTGGATTACCCATAAGGCAGAGTAGGTAACTGCCTCGGGGCCCCGCATTGGACAGGGACCCGGTGAAACCAAGCAAGATCACGTCAAGTGGACCCCCTATTTTCCACTTGATCATAAAAATAAAGTCTATATATTTTTTTCATAAGTAGTTACCATGCAAAATTGATCCCCAAACAATTTTTGAAAATTTTAATTTTAACAACAAATTTTTTTACAATGAAAATTTTAGGTACTTTTAATTAAAAAATAGATTTTAAATCAACCGTTAAAGATAAATTAATGAAATTTTCAGGATTTATAGTCAAATATTTATATTTTAGTAAAATATTAATAACTAAAAATTATTCGTTAATTATCATATTGTTAATTAATTTTTAAGTTAACAAATGAAGATTTTACTGATATCTCGGTAAAAATATGAAGTTTTTTTTTATCGGTTGCATGCGTTATTTATTGAAGTTTAAGATTCCGGAATAAAATTTCACTGCTCGCGATTAATTTAAACAATATGCATTTATTTATCACTGCGCGCCAGGCGCCGAGCGCTGTCAGAATACCGGGCGGCCGAGCGTCAGACTACTTATTGCAGCTTCAGTTAGTTATAATTTCAAATTACAATAAAAAATAGAATTGTCAAACGAATTTTATTATTATTATTATTATTAATATTATTAGTAATAGAACAATTTAATTTTTCATTACTAAACAAAACAGGAAAAGCAAACAAATTATTGAATATTTGATTTTTTTTATTTAATGGATTGCAACATTTATTTACTCGACCCATTTTAAATCACAAAAATTATTATTAGTAATAGATTAAGAAACAGAACACAAATTTACACAACAGTTCTTATTTTTAATAACTATTTAACTCATGCACGTACGAACTCGTTTAACAAATAAATTGTAATGACTACTGAAATTCTTTTGTTATTTATGTGGAGGAGCAAGTAACAAATGAAAATCGTAACCGAGCGGTTTTTTTATTAAAAATGGAGTACTTACTCGTAAATCTAAACATAATAGCTTATTAAATTACCAAACAACAACAAATATTAAAGACGAGGTTTTATAACGTTTTAATTAATTATTTATTAATTTTGCCTCTTTTTCCCATTTGTGCTGAAACACCCCTGTATATTAAAAACAAAAACAACAGAACACTAAACAAACAAACAAGTCAAAAGACTTAGTTTAAAAATGTAAAAGGACGTAAGAGGCAAAAGGGAACCAAGATTAAAAAATGCCATTAGCCCAGTTTGCTATAGAACAGAATTTATATGCATATTTTTCAAGTGGAAAAAATAAATAAAAATCAGCATAAGGTCCAAACGTTTCTTGTAATATTTAATTTACTTTGTTGGTCTCTATTTCACCTGAATTAAATGCAGTACTCGAGTTAAAACCTAAAAGTATTTTCTTTTCTCTTCTTCTTTTTGCAATATATTTGGATAAAAAATATTGCAAACCACATGCTTATTTTGTTTACATGATTTTGGGGGAGTTGGAGCAAAAAAAACAAAAAAAGTTGTCGAGGTTAGTAAACAAAGCGGCTTAGGCGTCACTTTCAGCAAACAACCCATCTTTAACAGGGTCTTTATTAGGCTCTGCTTTAGGGCATATAAAAAAATATAATAAAAAAGTTGGATACTCTTTTCCTACTTTTTTTTTTATACATATTACATGGTTCTTAAGAAATTGGCAAGAGTTTATTAAAATGGATGATTTTTAAGTGGTGTAGAGACACGGTTAATACTTTGATTTAAATCTATTTTATAAGTTTATTTTTCCTAAATGTGTTTTAAAGCCGCCAGTGCAGTCGATTAAGGTTTAGGTTGACACAGTAAATAAAGACGTACTTTTATATTACTTATTTTATATGAAAAATAAATTAATTTACATTAAAAAAAAACTTTATTAATGTGCACTTAAATATTTATTGTAGTGTGAGTATTTAAGTACTAAGAGCAACGTTAGCCAGCCGAGCCGTCAAGGACGACCGCTCGTGAGCGTAGTCATCAGTGCGAGATTTGGCGGCGACAGTGTGTTTACATGTAATTTTATGCATTTTCTCGTCGTTATTTAGTGACCATTTTCGATTTTGTTAGTGTTTTTTACATTTTGGGTGTGATAATTAACTTATAAAGACCTTATACAAACAATCATTTTGTTATTTAAACTGTATTTTTGTTAGTGTTCATCGTTTTTTTGTCCAGGCGTGTGTGTAATATTTTTGAATTGAAATTTAAACCAGGAGACAAGAACTTTAAACGTTGTACATCGTTTTTTAACTACTTTAAACAGTGTTTGGTAAGTTTTCGGAATAAAATTTAGAATAAATATGTTCGTTAGCATTGTTTAGTTTGTTGCCTTAGATAGAAGTATGCCTGGAGCGAGATTTGTGGCTATTGCTTCATGCAAAAGCAATAGGTTAATACTAAAGAAAGAAGGTGTTAACTTAATATTTCATTCATTTCCTAAGGCAATTAATTTAGTTTCATCCACACTTAGGAAGGAATGAATAAATAGGGTGTAAACAAGAAGACAAATTTAACCCGGATAATTTCGTTTCGTTTCGAGATATCCATCATCAAAGTTGAAAATCGTACTAATCTTATTTCCACTTTATTTTCCCTTCTTTTTGCACACAATTCTCGATTGGTAGCCAAAGTGGAACAATCATTTATTTGATTTAACATCAAAAAACCCCTAAAAACATTTTTTTATAATTAATTATATTAATTCAAAAGCTTTACTTTAAACAAACTGTATGCAACCATAAATACATCTACATATTGTATTTATGGTTGCAGCATTTATGGGTAAATTATTTTCAATTTAATGAAAAACGTGTAAAATAAATAAAAACAGGTTTTTAAAAGGTGTTTATAAAATATTATGGCAATTTAGTGTTTTATAAAACTTTGTGCAAAAAGAAGGCGGAATATAGTGAAAATAAGGTTAGTGTAAATTACTACTTTGATGATGGATATTCCGACAACGAAACGTTTCCGACTAAAATTCTTTCAGATTCGTGATAATATCTTATTTAATATTTTAGGTCTACCTCTTGCGCAGAGTTTTAAAGAAAACTGCAGTTCCCACTTTAAATCTAACCCATGGCTGTATGGTAATGTGTCATGTACCTAGTCCTATTTTATCTATGCCTTCTTTATTGTATCAATGCGGCTGTTTTTTTGGGCTGGGTATGCTTTGTTTCTAGATTAGTTATGATTTTTTACACCTAGCTTTGTACAATTATACATTCCATTTTTATGGGTCTAAATATAAATATTTGATGATGTTAATACTTTCTTAAGCTCCTATATTGGAGATTATTGAACAAATAAATAAAATAAATAGTTTCTGATACAAAACCATCGTGTCAATTTTAGTACATTTTCGGGAGAGATATTTTTGAACTTTAATGCATCCTAAAACTCACCAGTTCAGTACAAAATTTAGATATTGCACTAAAATTGTAACTTTTTCAGAAATTATCAAAGTGAAAAATATCTCCTCCCGAACAGTTTATTAAAAGAACATATCTGGTTTTGCCATCTACACACAGAGTTAGTCTAACACTATAGGGTAGCAGTAGACATTCAGGTGTTTCTTACTACAGCATTTTTTTGTTATGTTTAAAATGTTTTATTACACTTTGTAGACATTGTAAGGTCATGTAATCAATTAAAACAATAAACAATTTAAATAAACAGGTTTAATAAAAAAATGGTTTTAATCATCATGAACCAAGAACTCACCAGTAGAGGTATTGTTTAAGTCGATAAAGGAGGTAACATAACATTTTTTTATCGATTCTCTTCACGACTAAAGGTGGGTAGGGCGTTGTTGTGATCCCTTTACCGCTATTTATTTTTAGAATGTAAAGTCTGTCATCTCTATTTTAATGATTTTTGGTCACTTATCCCCTCCTTGTGAGATAATTGAATTAAAAAATAGCTCTGTCTCTCTCTATCTTGACTCTAATTGTATATTATTTACTTTATAAACTAATTAGCACATCAATAATCCTCAGGTATGGATTTAATTTGCATACAAAAATATGTGATATTAAGATCAAATCAACAGAAATTACTGTCAAAACGGAATTTCTCAGATTGGCATTGCGTTTGGGCAGTGTGGATTCTAAAGACTTTTATGTTTGGTTAAATAGCTGTTTTAAACATCCGAACACTTTTTTAAATAATAGTTGGTCTAAAGCGTATCTAGTAATTTCAATAAATGTCCCATTCTAAACCCTAACAAAGTTGCAAAATGTAAAAAAGTGCCGTATTATCATTTTTTAGATTCAAATTCTTCTTGGTATTCCCATAACATTTCCAAATGGAAGGCGTCTTTAAAAGTGTACTGATGGTGACGTCACGCTTTCGACCGCCTGGCGGAAGAATCGTGGATCTCGGCCTATCCTCTTATGTAAAAACACGCTTTTATATGCAACTGAACTAAAAATTAGAAAATAATTTTTCATTAAAAAATATTGTCATTTCATAGTAAAAAGCGTGGGGTGCATTTTACTATTTTTTCATAACTTTTCCATCATAGATATTTGCAAATATAATAATTATAACATTTAATATATTTATCACCCCACGCTTTTTACTATGAAATGACAATATTTTTTTTAATGAAAAATTATTTTCTAATTTTTAGTTCGGTTGCATATAAAAGCGTGTTTTTTAGTTTTTTTAAACTATTAATTATTTTTCATTTTTTAGTTTTTGCTACTCTTGACAAAATGGCGAAAAATTTTTTTAATGAACAAGAGTAGCAAATTTTAAAATTTTTCCAACAGATTGCAACTCACTAAAAAATTTCTTCTTCATTAAGTAGCAAAGTTTGAAATTTTGCCAACAGATGGCAATCCAGGCAATGTTTGGACCGTTGCCAAACATATTGCAACCCACTAAAAAATTTCTTCTTCATTTAATAGCAAAGTTTGAAATGTTGCCAACAGATGGCAACCTAGGTGTTGTTTTTATAATATAATGGAATTTTTTTCCCTAGCGATCAAAAACAAGATAACGGGATACTGTTTGCAGATTATTGCATTGTCATGGGTCCTTAATACGTGTGCAAAGTTTCAAAGAAATCGAATAGCTGGAAGTTGGTTAAAATTAGGCTCAAAGATTCCGTTACATAGGCAGCCAGATGGATAGATAGATAGTTACAAACCTGCTAATAAAAG
>JACEGR010006093.1:0-64975 GCA_014170235.1 Listronotus bonariensis
ATTCTGGTCCCGTTGCAAGTTAAGGTTCTCGAGCAAATGCCATTACTACCTGTTATGTTTCGCCACAATTTCAAATGCATTTGTGTGAGCTGCCGACAGTGCCTTTTGTTTTGAATTGGATTAAAATGTTTCAGGTCTAAAAATGGGCAAAAAGGTCCTAGTTATTGAGTAAACTATTGTTGCATACCTTATAAACGTGGTTAGTTTTTTTATATCTCGCAAGGGGTGGCTTGTTTAACAGATCGCATACGTTAACGGTAGTGTAAAGTACAATTTCCATGCATTTTCTCATCTCTGAAAATCCATTTATATCGATTGTTAGATTAGGCTTGTTTACATTTCCTTTAGAATCTATTTGTCTACCATCAAATTGTTGGTTATGTGGTGCTGTCACAAGCCGGCTGTTTTTACCTCTCTGCTGTCGCTTGCTTTTTAATCGATATTCCATTTATTGCTACTGGTCGCCAGATAGCGCCCGGCGGATCAGCCACTCCAATTTCTCTGATCGCCAGTAAGGTGTTTTCTATCGATTTGGTCAATTTTACGTCACATAATTGTTTTAGAAGCCAAAAATAAGGATTATTGTTGATTACCAACAACATTGTTTGCCGAGTGATTCTATAATTTGTGTTTGTTCAATGGATATTGCTTGCAATCAGGCCAATTTTTGTTGAAAAGCCAAAGTACCACAAAGTTACTATATCGATGTGCCATACCCAGTACTACTTTTATTTCATCTTGCAGTGATCGTTGCAAATTTTTCAAAATTTGCAGGAGGGCTTTTCTTTTCCGTTTGAAGCCTTGAGAAAGAAGCCGGTTTTCTGTGCAATTAGGCCCTAGCCCTTTGGATTTAAATCCGCCATTTTATGGGATTTAGGCTAGTGCTTCAAATAGTTTAATGTAACCCTTTTTTTTGATTTGGTGTTTGGATTCCTTCCCTTTTGGTGAATTTGGGGTGCATTAAAACCGATTTATTCGGGATTTGAGTGACAGAAAACAGCTTGAAAATCTAAAGCGTGGCTTAGGTATATGGATTAACCCATCTAAGTTCATAGAAAATACATCTAGAAAGAGTATTTTTTTTCCGTGGTTTTTCCAGCTCGAACATCTAGAGCGTGGCTTTGCCGGACGAGGAGCAGATTTTTATTCACAAACAACCCTAACCACCTCATAGGTAAATATTCCCTTATTTTCATTCTTTTTTTTGGTACCACATCATTTTTTTTGTATTTATAACGTAACCTTAAAACCTAATTATTATTTTTATAATAAATTTCAGTAATTCTTATTAGCTTATTTAATTTTTTTAATTTTCTTTAATAACTACGCTTAATGCATTATTTTACTTTTCGTTTTTCTTTTACGCACAGGTGTAACTCCTGTGGGGGCTACGTACTTGTTTTGTTTTGCTAACTTACTTCTAAGGGGGTTGCTACAGGAATCCTTTCCTTATTAATTTTTATTCTTTTTTTTTGCCAAGTTTGGCATATTTTACTATAAATATAATATGATTTACGTAAAATTCGTTTCAGTCACCACAAAATTTTATTTAGTTTAAAATAGTATTTTATTTAATTACGTACAATTTATGATTATTGTTTATTCATTTAGGTATGCTAATTACCATATCGCTTATTTTAGTTGACTCATTATCTATTTTTATCGTGTGGAATAAGAAGGGATTATAAAATAATGCTTGTTTTCTTATTTTAATTTTCTTTTACTTTTTTAATGAAAGCCTTTAAAAGGCAATTTAAAACAATAATTGTTTTTTTTTAAATCATTGATCCTGTCACTAAGGACTGTTATTTTTTTATAGGGTTTTTGTTTTGGGTCAAAGAGTACCGTGGGATTATACCAAGCAACTAAAGCTTCTTAGATTCATCAAGGAAACTTGGTTGCGCAGCAGCAACTACTTTTTTTTAACCTTAGTTCTTCAACAGTTACTTTAATTTTTTTTTTTAATTACGTATTACATAACACTGATGTAAATCCCATGTTGTAAAACTCGAAGTGATCACTACGCGTTGGTTGTGGATGCTTTTTTTAAACAAATTTCGGATTGCTTAATTAATTTATTTTGATTACTTTATCTTAATGTTGATGCGAAAGCAATCAACAGTTAATTGATTGTTTTTTTTTAACTTATGAGTTAAGTTATACCTTAAGGCTTGTTTACACGGGGACAGTCAACTAAATATTAACTAAATTTTAAACCACTTGAACGTGTCTAAACAGCGCTTATGTGGTAAGTAACAAGTTATGGAGCAAGTAAAAATTTAGTACACTGGAATAGGATTTATTCTATTTTTTCGCGCAAGTTGACGCATTGTACTGGTCACTTCACTTATTATTATTTATTATATTTTTTGCAAAGTGTTGTAATTTTAAAGTTTTAATGTTTTTCGCCTTTTTTTAAGTTGGTTGAGTTAAAAGTTCAGGATACCTTCTACCTACCCCTTTTTAAAATGACATCGAAGTGGACAGAAGATACCACAATTAAGTTTGTTTCGGAGTACGTAAAACATGAGTGCCTCTGGAATATTAAACATTTAGAATACAGGAATAAACAAGCTCGTGGTGCAGCTATTCTGGCTATGAAAACAGACATGAATATATCGAATTTCAATGAAAAGGAAATATTATTAAACATAAAAAGCTTAAGGTCCACATATTCACAGGAGCTTAAGAAAATAAAAGAATCTAATAAATCAGGAGCTGGATTAGACGATATCTATACTCCTAGTATAAAATGGTTTCCAATTCTACATGGTGCACTCAAATCTGTGAACTTAAACACAAGAAATACTGAAGATAATGTGGTAAGTATGAATTATGTATGTGTTTAGTTGTTTAAAAACTAGGTGCACATTTGTTTATAATGGGTATAACTCAAAGACGTGTTGGCAAAAAAAATAAAAACTCCAAAACGTGAATTATAGGCACATTTATAATTTATAAAATTATTATTTCAAAGACTAATGGTGAAGTAATAATCATAACTATTGTATTTTATTTATTTAATATAACATTCTTAATTGCCAATGTACTGACCCTTCGCCTACAAAGTAGTCAGCATATTTATCACGAACTGCTTGCGCTTCTTGACTTGGATGATTTTGTGTATTTCTCTGTACTGAAACTAACCCTTCTGATGGTACTGCCCTCCAGTTTCCAGGCAAAATAGATCCTTTGTCACTATCTTTTATGTCCATTGTAGGAGTATTTACACGGCTTTTTGAAATTCTAAGCCAATTATGCAGAGCGCAACATGCTTTAACGATTTTATCAACTTTACGTGTATTATACGGTAATGGTCTTTCAAAAATTCTTAACCGAGCCACCAATATCCCAAAGGCATTTTCAACTATACGTCGCGCTCTTGATAGGCGGTAGTTAAAGACCTTCTGTTTCAACGTTAAATTATGTCCTGGATATGGCTTCACCAAGTACGTTTTTAACGGAAAAGCGTTATCAGCCACCAGTAAATAATGTTCTGGTAACATCTTATTCTCCAAAGCGGCATATAAAGTACTATTTCTAAAAACTCCTCCGTCAGAAACTCTACCGTTGCATCCCACATTTATGTACTGGAAACAATAGTCATGATCTACAACTGCCAACAATACAATACTATTTGAATGTTTATAATTATAGTAAAAACTGCCAGCTTCGGGTGGTGCTTTAATTACGACATGTTTGCCGTCTAAAGCGCCGCAGCATCCGGGAAAATTCCATTTTTTGCGAAATCCTTCTTCAATTGTCTTCCATTCTTCGTGGTTGGTAGGTGCCTAAAAACAAACAAACAGTTATTATATTTATTGCTGTTAAAAATTTCATATCAATAATATCTACAAATCATTTTAGGGACGTAATGAAGTTGATGACACACAATATCAATCTGACTCAAACAGATCGCAGGAAGATGAGGAGCCTTCAACATCCAAAGAACTCAATACCCCGTCAACTGTTGGTCAGCGGAAAAGAAGGCTAAATGAACTTCATAAACTTGTTGACAAAGTTAGCAGTGTCAGTAGCATTGTGAACGCAAAAGATACCGAGAACCATGAGTTCGATTTATTTGGAAAATCTGTTGCAGCACAGCTGAAGGCTATGCCTTTTCCATTAGCATTAGAGGCCCAACAATATATACAAAATTATTTGTCACAACTGCGCATTCAACAAATAAAAATACCTATTCTGCTGATTATATCATAAGTCGTCAAATGACTGATAACCCAAGTCGCTCCACAAGTTCTTTGGCATATAGTGAAATCCTCTCACCAGGTACTTCGCGGAGCACTCTTGTAAGTCCCCAAAATGAAATATCTTGCAGTCTGAGCCCTAGCACACAATATATAGACACTCCAACACATTCTCTCCCACCCAGTTCATCTGTTCATTCACAACAGTTTTCGGAGCCACAAGATTCAATTACTATGGTGTCTAGTACCATCATGTAATGATATTTTGTCACAAGCTGCATCATCAATTACTGGAGAAAGAGAAAATTTTTATACTATACTTAGTTAAATATTACGTTAATAAATTTAGGTTTATATTTTGCAGTGTTAACTTATAGGTACCTACTTGTTATAGCACTGTTCACCAAGAGAATAAATAATAAACAAATATAACAAATAAATGAAATGTCTTTCCTTACCTTGCTTTTGCTTTTGCACCAGTGCGAACAGCACTTGTGCAAAATACTCATAATAGCGGTAGCTTAAATTTTAGTTACCACTTATCTACTGTCCCCGTGTAAACAAGGCATTACCGTACCTAATTAACTTACCTTACATGATTTAACTTATTTGTAATAATATCTGGTTTGTTTTAATTTGATTTAATACGTTTACTTTACTTACTTGATCTTAGGACCAATTCATCTTTTTTTAACTTGTGTACTATCTTTTTTTCCCTGCCCTGCAGAGAGGGCAACCTTAGTGGGTGTGGGTTGTAAGTGTGGCGAGAAACACACTTGCGGTCCTCATTTCATTCTGGGAAGAATATTTCTGCACAGAGTACTGGTAGTGGTAAAAACCCATTATGTGCTGTCCTAAGATTAACCTTCAGTTACCTTAGGTCTAATGTTCTACGTCACCGTGTTGGCCTTGTCCAGGCGGTGACCTTAATTTTTTTCACTTTTGGTAATTTATTGGTACCTTTTCGTAAAGATTACTATTTGATAATTTATAAATTAGGTAAAGAAATAGGCAACATTGCCTTTCTTATTATTTTGTGAAAATTATTATTATTTTTTTTTATTTAAATAGAACGCTCTGGTTAAGCATACATTATGGTCAGTCTGTAGCCTAAAGCAGTTCTCTTTCGTGCAATCATCATATTGCACACGATTGCATTAATTTCATTTTATTACTTTTTTTTTGGTTATCTCTCTAAAGATATTACGCGTTAATATTTGTCTTCCATTTTTATTCATAATTTTGTAATTAAATAATATTTTGATAACTTTAAATTATATATATACCTACCGTCTAATTTTTAAACTTTGGTAAATTTATTAATAATTTAACTTACTTTGTTATCCAATTTATTTATTGTATATAATTATATCTACATTTGCAAAGTTGCTTTGCTGTCTCAATATAGACAATATAGTTGGAATTAGTGAAGTCAGTTGTTTTATTTTCATTTATTCTTAAAACACGAGTAGGTATTATGTCAAGTAGTGTGCCGAAACAATCTGCATAAGATAGGCAGGACTTTTCCAGCTTAGTCGTTGAAAGCTGGTGGCGCTCTAAAGGACTTCACGACCGTGAAGCTGGGTATGAAATCACTAATCTAGACATTGTGAAGGTTCACACTTGATATTTTTTTTCCTATTATTTGGTATGTTTTTTTGTTGTTAACTTTTTAAAAATTTACCGAATAGCCGGCAAAAGTGTTTCAAAATGTATGGGCCAACTCGATACCAGAAAGCAATGAATGTTACCCAGATACAGCGTTTGCTGCCACTCCCAAAGGATGGATGACATCGGAGATATTTTCCAACTATTTTGAAAAAAGTTTAATTCCCGCTCTAGGAGACGAGCGACCTGTGTTAGTCATTTATGACGGCCACGTCACACATGTTACGGAGAAAGTTGTATCTTTGGCACAGCAAAACAACATCACAATTTTGAAGCTGCCTGCTCATACGAGCCATTTATTACAGCCTTTAGACCTGGCAGTATTCAAATCATTTAAAAACAGATGGGATCAGAACTTAGGTAGTTGGCAGCGAAAGCATCCAGGACAAAAAATTCCCAAAAAGAATTTGCAATACTCCTTGGCTCAACTTGGAAAACTGTATCTCCTGAAGTCATAACTAGTGGATTCCGTAAAGGGGTAATTATTCCGTACAATAAAAATGTTATTAAAGAATCTGTTTACGATCCAAATGCATTAAGACGTTGGAAAACACTAAAAAGTAATAATGTTGAAAATATTTCTTCAGAGAACATAGTTTGCCAAGAAGAACAAGAAGATACAACACGTGCACCTGAAAGTAGCACACAGTTGTCTACCCCAAACTGTGGTAAAGGTTCTACAATGCAAGAAAGCAGCTGCGAGTTTTAAGATCTTTTGTTGCAGACTATAAGAGAATCGAGGTCCATAATGACGACAAAGCCAAGAAAGAAAATAGCATCCGGCGCAGAGGTTATCACAGCCAGTTCGAGTAATGCACAAGCATCTGAAAAAAAATCTCACAATCTGGGAGTAAAAAGATCTCTAAAAAGCGCAAGAAAATATTTTCAGACAGTGACAGTACTGATAATTCATCGGAACCAATCTATATGGAATCAGATGTTGATACAGATCCAGAGAGCTTTAGTAGCCTTGAATTTGATAACCAGGAAAATATAGAGCCTAGTTTCACGAAAGTTATAAAAGAAATTGGTATAGGAAGCAAGCAAGGATTCATTGTAGTTGAGTTTAAGCAGGCGTTACTTGTTAAAAAGTAAGTTGGGATGGTAAAAAATATATTAACTGAAAATAACGGCATACAATACAGCTGTTCATTTTTAAGATAAAAAATAGGAAAGAAAGGAGAATACTTTGTTTACCCAGATGTAGAAGATAGCGATGCCGTTAGTTTTCAGAGCATATTGGAAGTCCTGCCAACACCCCTCGAAAAAGAGGAAAATTATATTTTTCTTTGCCTTTGGCAGGAGTTAATTAGAATTAGCGTTGTTATTAGTTTATATGTACTTATTAATTAAGTAAAAAATCAAATGCAAAAATACCTATTGTACCAACTTGTAAAGTTCAGAGTTAGGTTTATTCCATTTCTCGTTTTATAATGTTTAATTTCTTATTTAGGTCTATAGATAAAACCATTTTATTTATTTTAAAATTCTAATAATTAGTATTGTTTGTTTTGAGTTTTTACCTTGGTTTAAAACGATTTTGGAGCAAGATTCTATTAGTTACATTTTTGCTTCTAAGGTTATTTTGTTACCCTATCTGAAATAATTTAAAAAATTTCTTTGTAAGTCGAAAATACCTTTTTTATACGCTAAAAAATGTTTTGGTCTTTCCCGATTTGAACAATTATAAATGAAACGGAGTTCAGATAATCCCGGGATAGTCAGGAAAGTGCAATCACGGTAGTTATTTAAAAAATATATATATTTGGAGAAAAAAAAGTAAAATTGAATTATATTTTCCTTAAAACTGTTGTATAATAGTTTAAGTCTTTAACTAAATAAACTGGGCACAGTTCTGTTAAAAAATAAATTTTTAAGCAACTTTCAAAGTTACACTAATGAAAAAGTGGTCGCACTTACCCCACTTTACCTTACAGACTATTTTTTTGCTAATGCTAGGTTAAAACACTGTTAATGATATTATATTATATCAATGTACAACAAAATACTTTTTTCCGATATTCGTAACACAGGTAGGGTAAACATACCAGTCACTGGACACTGCGAGTTATTGGACATTCCAATTTTATTTACTAAAAACAAGAATTCTTTATTCAGTAGTGAGCTAAGTTTTGTTGAGATGTCGCCATTTTAGTACTAGTATCAACATTAACCTAAATCACATTTCATTGACGTTTCTGTTTTGGCGCCAAATGTGAGATTTTTCTGTTATGCACCAAAAAGACGGGTTTCTTAAGCCTATGTTAAGAAATCTTAGGTGAATTTTAGTGTTATAATTTGTGTTAAAATTTTACCAAAGTGCTCCGTATAAATATACAAGAAAAAGAAGCAGTAAAAGTAAGTTAAGGTTTACATCAATAGATCTATTTAAGTCTAGGTTATGTTTTAGAGGGGTATCCAATAACTGATATAAAATATGATTATTTGTTGGACATCCGTCCAATAACTGCATTTTGCAAAGTTTGTACAGTTTTTGTGTAAAATACTTGTGCATCTTCTCTGTTTTCTGCACTTCGATTTTGGTGTCAATATGCACAGTGTAGCCAGTTATTGGACGCCTGTCCAATAACTGGTTTACAATATGTCCTATAACTGAAACATTGATTTACACAATGTTTTCATGTGTCTAGTTCAACCATGCCCAAGAAAAATTAATATAATGTGGAATCGATGGGAGCCGCAATAAATGATGTCAAGAATAACAACATGTCATATAGAAATGCCGCACACAAACACGGTGTACCCAAATCAACGCTCGAATTTAAAATAAAAAATCCTGGTCATAAAGTTACATGCGGTCCAAATCCAATTCTTTCAGCAAGAGAAGAGTCTAATCTTGTAAGGTAAAGTTAATTTACTAAAATAAAATGTTGAACTGTTAGATAACTGTTTTTATTTTTGCAGGTGGATAGAAGAGCTGGCAACAAAAGGATTCCCTAGGAAACGAGAGGACATTTTAAATAGCGTACAAAAATTTTTGACTGGAAATCCACGACCTAATCCCTTTAAAAACAACAGACCTGGTGATAGTTGGTTTAAGGTAATCAGGTAATAAAGGATATGTGAAAAATAGAGACTAAAATAGCAAGTTATATTTTAGGCGTTCGTAAAAAGACATCCAACAATAGTGCAGCGAACAAGTGAAGCTGTAAGTGGTGCCAGCGCTTGCGTTTCGGAAGCTGACATTCGAAAATGGTTTAAAGATATAAACAGTTATCTTACTTCCAAAAATTTAATTATTAATGACCCTTCAAGAATTTATAATTGCGACGAATCCGGATTTCAAATTTGTCCAGAAACTGGCAAAGTTTTTGCTAGAAAAGGCGCGAAGAATATTTATTCTGTTGAAAAGGGATCAACTAAGAAAACCATCACTGTTATGTTTTCGTTTTCTGCCTCTGGATTAACTTGTCCACCAATGTAGTTTATCCTTACAAGCGAATTCCAGAAAAAATAAGCCAGACAGTCAAAGATCCTAATTGGGGCATTGGAAGATCCGATAATGGGTGGATGACTGCAGAGACGTTCCATGATTATGTGAAAAATGTATTTCATCGATTCTTGGTGAAAAATAATATACAGTTCCCTGTATTATTATTATTATTATTATTTTTAGATGGCCATAAGTCTCATTTAACTTATGAGCTAAGTAGACTTTGCAATGAACTGAACATCGAAGTTATAGCCGTATATCCGAATGCAACCAGAATTCTTCAACCATGTGATGTTGCAGTATTCAGGCCTATAAAAATGGGATGGAAAAAGGCCGTCAGGGAATTTTATGAAGAAAATCCTGGAGAGGTTTTAAATAAATGACATTTGCTCCTTTATTGGAAAAAGTAGTGGCAAATAATATTAAAAGGAATACTTTAATTAATGGATTTTGTGCGTGTGGTTTATTCCCTTTCAACCCAGATGCTGTTGATTACACAAAGTGTTTGGGAAACAAAAATGAGCGCCCTGAGGTAATAATGTAAAGCTTTTTCATTTTCCCCTGTAAGTTAATATTATTTTATCACATTTTTAGGTAAAGATTCCACCTCCGCACATGGACCATAAAACATTTGTCAGTTTGACTGGAGAAGATTTAATTAAAAGATTTAAATCTTTTGATAATCTTTTGGTTAAGGAAGGCATTACCGAAGAATTTTTTACTTTGTACAAAATGTGGAGTTACCAGATTCCTTTCCAGATGATAAAAACGTTGGCTTCGACGTGAGAGATGTGCCAGAATCATTTGAAAATCAGGTATGGAACGCAAATTATTAGAGTATAAATTTTAAAGCACCTGTACTGTTGCTCCCTAAAAACAGCAACATTTTTTAAAACAACAAGCTTTAAATTCTTGAAAAGTACTAAAACGAAAAATATAAATTACAATTTTTACTATTTATTGGAGTGAAATCAAATAACAAAGAATATGGGAAATAATTCAAAAAAGAAAAATAGAAATAATAAAAAGGAAAATGTGACACCGTCAGAAAAGTCAACAAAAACCAACAGGTCAATGCCACCATTTAAAGGATTTGACAAGGCAAGTCAAGAAAATGAAAATTTTAATGATGTTTATTTAAAAGATTGGCTTTTATTACAAACAAGAAAATTCAGTGATTACAGTGAAAATGGGTACTTAAGCGAAAAATATCCAACTGATAATGTATATGAAAATTACTTAAAGAATTTTGTTATCTCTAGTCAAGATATTAGGGAAGCTTTTTCTTCAAATGGAGGACTTGAAAACAGGAGGGACTCTTTCATAAATAAATATTCTGAAAATATAAGTATGGCAGCTATTAATAATGATAAACAAAATGATCGTGAAATTATAAAACTTATAAATGAACTTAAAAGAAGCATGCATTTTATAAATATTGAATTTGAAAGGCTCAGAGAAGACAACAAAAATTTAAAAAAGAAATTAATGATCTTAAATGCTTAAAAAAGGAGAATGAAGTATTAAAAAAAGTATTGATTGTATGGAAAATAAAATAAACTCTTTAGAACAAGAAGAAAGAAACAAAAATGTAATAATATCAGGGATAAAGCATGAAGCTAATGAAGACCTTTTCAAAATTAGTGAAAAAGTATTTAAATGTATAAATTATAACATAAGGAAGGAAGAAATTAAGAATGTGAAGAGAATTGTAAATAAGGAAAATAAGAATAAAGCACCAATACTTATTGAGTTTTACAACAAAAAAGTAAAAAACGATATTTTTATGAAGAAGAAAACCAAAGGGCTAATATATCAAGAAGAATTGGGATTTAAAGAAAAAGGAAAAGTATTTTTTAATGAAGATTTAACCATAAAAAATCAAGAATTATTTAGAATGGCAAGACACAAAAAGAAAGAATTAAATTTCAAATATGTTTGGACTAAAGATGGGGATATATTTTTAAGAAGAACAGATAATTCTAGAATTAAAATTATAAGAAATGAGGGGGACTTAAATGTTAATAATTTGTTTAGGGAGTAATAGTCGAAAACGATATATTACTTTTTAGTTTATTTATTTATTTACTTATTTTTTTTTCTAATACTTAAATTTATATTTTAATTTATTTCAAATAAGTTATTTAAAACTACATTACTCATTTCATAATATAAAAACCATCACTTAAAATTTTTAATGGATCTTAAATTAACATATATAAACAGACGTAGTTTACGAAATAAAATTCATGATGTGGAATTACTTCTAATAAAAGATAATATTGATATATTAATTCTCACAGAAACGTGGCTGTATCCTACAGGAATAGATAACTTCTTTATTAATGGTTATTCCATGGTGCATAACTGTAGAGATTCAAGGGGAGGAGGGATAGCTATGTATTTAAAAAATAAAATTTTGCACAGTATTAAAATATCAAAAAATTATAAAAATAATCAAATAATTATAATAAATTTATTAGAAAAGGGGATTGATTTAGGTGTATTATACAGGGTGAGGATTTTAAAGTGTTACAATGCGATATCTCTAAAATGTGTTGCACGATTTTAACAAAAGTTGGTATGGGTAACAAGTAGCAAGGGGGACATACTCTGACGTAGTACTTAAATTTTTACCTCCTCCAGTTTTTGACGGGTGGGGGGTAACTTCAGAATTTTAAATGGAAAGGTGTAGTTTTTTCTATGAAATTTTAATCAGCATAAAAAACTACTTAAGTGTACAAAAAATTACTTCATTTGCTTTACGGGTTGCATACTTATCAATAATCAACTTTTATTTTAAAAATTTTAGTTTATTCTTCGTCAAAAATTATGTATGTAAGCAGAAAATTGTTGCATTTGGTAGTTACTTAGGTTACGACCTACTCTGTCAAGTAGTGACATTTGTGTCAAAAATATCTCTAGTCTCTCTTCAGATCTCTTCAGATATGGAGCAAAACTACGACATTGAGATCAATATGTTATTAATTTTGGGTGAATGTAGGAAGAATTACCGGGAAGCTGCACAATTGTGGGCTGTCAGGTTTCCTGCTATTCCCAAGTCCCACATGGCATTTAAGAGGCTGGAAGACCGAGCTCGCAATACTGGAAACCTTCGTGCCAAAAGAGAATTCGGCGACGAGCTAAAACCAGTGAAGACATGGCCGTTGGAATTTTGGGCGCCATTAATTTAAATCCCCACGTTGGTTCCAGAGAACTTGCTCAAGATTCGGGAATGTGTCAAAAATCAGTACTAACTATTTTACATTCCTACAATTTTCACCCTTATCACGTTAGTCTTCACCAAGAACTGTACGGCGAGGATTTTCAAAATCGAGTAACATTTTGTACCTGGTTAAGGATGAAGATTCAAGAAAATCATGCTTTTTTAACACAAGTGATTTATTCTGATGAGGCTACGTTTACTAATTGTGGTCAGGTAACTATTTATTTGCCACTAGGATATTTTTGCATTTGGTATTGCAATTCGCATTAATTTTCTGCTTTTAATTTAAGGTCAATAGACACAATATGCACTATTGGGCAGCTGAAAATCCACACTGGATTAGGATGGTGCCAAATCAGCATCCTTGGTCAGTGAATACCTGGTGTGGAAGACAAAGTAATTGGCCCACATTTTTTTGATGGCCCACTAAACGGGGAAATGTACAATAACTTTTTAAATAACAATTTGCCGCAGCTTCTAAATGACAATGGAATTAGGCAAGAAGAAGTGTGGTTTCAGCAAGATGGTGCTCCACCACACTTTGCGCGGCAAGTACGAGATTCTCTGAATTACATATTTGGAGACAGGTGGATTGGGCGAGGTGGTCCTGTAAACTGGCCTGCTAGATCTCCTGATCTGACCCCCTTAGATTTCTTTCTATGGGGATTTATAAAACAAAAAGTTATGGCTACAGCACCAACCACACCAGAAAACATGAAAAACCGTATTCGACAAACTTGTACATTAGTAACCGCCGACATGTTAAATCGTGTGCGCAACTCCTGTCAAAAAGAATTTTGAAATGTTTAGAAGTCAACGGAGGCCACTTTCAACACCTTTTGAAGCATAACCAGCGTTAATTTTAAATATTCTAATTAATTTATTGTTTCGTTTATTATTTCCTTAAAAATTCGTTACTAGGCAACCAGTAAAGCAAATGAATTAATTTTTGTAAACTTATGTAGTTTTTTATGTTGATTAAAATTTCATAGAAAAAACTACACCTTTCTATTAAAATTCTGAAGTTACACCCCACCCGTCAAAAACTGGAGGGGGTAAAAATTTAAGTACTACGTCAGAGTATGTCCCCCTTGCTACTTGTTACCCATACCAACTTTTGTTAAAATCGTGCAACACATTTTAGAGATATCGCATTGTAACACTTTAAAATCCTCACCCTGTATAGACCTCCTTCAAATGACATAAATGACTTTATAACATTTTTTGATACTATTTTACATAATCAAAACAATTTAATAATTGTTGGTGATATGAATATCAATTTACTTTGTAACAATATTTCTGTTAATGCATACAAAAATATGTTGTCTAGTAACGGTTTCTGTATATTAAATAACCTGAATGAACCAACAAGAGTTGATAACTTAAAAAATACATTTTCAGTTATCGATCATGTAATAACAAATATAGAAAATGATGATAATTTAAATGATTTTAAATTAAGTTTATGTGATTATATTTACTCAGATCATAAATGTATAATGTTAGAGATTCCTAAATTTTTTAAAAAGAAAAAGTTAAAATCCAATCATATGAATTAATACACACTAACTTTGAAAATGTAGTATTTGGTGTTCAAACAAAGTTTCAAAATATTAATATTTCAGCTTTATCATTTACCATGCTGAGTAATATAATTACTGATGAAATTTCCAAAAACTCTACAAAAGAAATCAAGAAATATTGTAACAAATTAAATGAAGGATGATTTACGTATGAATTATTTGAACTTATTTCTGAAAGAAAAAAGGTTTTTAGTATTTATAAGAAATATCCAAACAATGATTTTTTAAAACAAAAACTATCCGATATAAAAAAGAAAATTAGAAATACTCTTAATCATATTAAAAAAAATACTATGAAAATAAATTTAAAAGTGTTGAGGGTAACAGCAAAAAAATATGGGATCTGCTTAAAACTTTAAGCAATAAAAATAATAAAATAAAAAATGTTAAATTCACTTTAACGGATGACATTAAAAACACAGTAACTGATGAATACAAACAAGCTAATATGTTTAATAATCATTTTACAAACATTGCTGAAAAAATTGTTAAGCAGTATAGTAAAGCTAGAAATAATACATTGACAGACATTGTTAAAAATAATTTAAGCTGTATGTACTTTAAAAAAACAAATGAAAAAGAAATAATAGAAATAATTGATGACTTGAAACTTAATACTTCTCCTGGTTTAGATGGTATTAAGCCATGTTATATTAAAAAACTTAAAAATGTTATTTCACCTTATATATCACATTTAATAAATAAAAACATATCTAAATGTAAATTTCCTTCAGAACTAAAATTAGCAAAAATTACACCTGTATATAAAAATGGTGACAAGAAAGATCTTAACAATTATAGACCCATATCTGTTCTTGATGTTTTTTCAAAAATCTATGAAAATATTTTATTTAAAAGACTAATTTCCTTTTATACAGTACAAATTTCATTAGTAAATATCAATATGGCTTTTTAAAGGGTAGAAACACAGAGCTTGCTGTTAATGAACTATATGAATTTTTGTATCACGAATATGATCAAAAAAATAATTTAAGAGGAGTGTTTCTAGACTTTAAGAAGGCATTTGATGTAGTAGATCATACAATCCTGCTTGAAAAAATGTACAATATTGGAATAAAAAATCGTTGTTGGGATTTATTTGAGGACTATCTAAAAAACAGATATCAAATTTTATATCAATGATATTGTAAATTGTGAACTAAAAGGTAAAATTTTACTATATGCAGATGACGTAGCACTTTTTTATAGTGGTAATCATCATGTGATGGATAATAATATATTACATGACTTATTTAATATTCAAGAATGGTGCCAAAAAATAAATTTTATTTAAATGAAAAGAAATGCTGTTATATTGACATTGGCAGGAAATATAATAATATGCTTCCTCAAATAAATTATAAAATAAACAATGAAATAATTAAAAAAGTTGACTGTTATAAGTATTTAGGAATAATGATTGATAGTAATTGAAATTTTAAAGAACATATAAATTACATTATTTCGAAAATAAGTAAACTAACTGGTTTATTTAAAAGATTTTCATATTTTTTAAATCTTCATACTAAAAAGTTATTATATAATAGTTATATTGAATCGAATTTAATATATTAAGCATCTGTTTGGGAAAGAGCAAACAAAAATGATTTAAATCGCTTACAAAAATGTCAAAATAGTAGAGTGCCTAAGCCAAAGAGAAAATTTTCCCCCCACTCCTTCCAATGACCTTGGTCACGCCTCTTGACCTTGGTGCGCATGCCCCGCCCACTTGACCTTGACCTTGAGATTTAGTCCAGCCCACTTGGCCTTGAGATTTGTCCTTGGCCTTGAGATTTAAACTTGGCCTTGAGATTTGTCTTTGTCCTTGAGATTTAAACTTGGCCTTGAGATTTGTTCCCGACTATGTTTAACCTTGATATGTTTGGTCACACCCACTTGTGCGTGAACGTTTCCCTATATATAGTAGGAGGAGGAGTATTTTACTTTCAGTATTCGACAGCGAGTTTAGTGTTATCAGTACAGCAGCCGCAGCAGTAGCAGCATACCACAATAATTAAAATGGGTTACGTTTGTAAATGCGGTGTTGTGTTTACACGTGTTTACAATATGAATCGACATAAAAGGGAATCGTGTCGTTTGGAAAGATCTTTAAATGTGCCTGGAGGAAAAAGAATGTGTATAGATGGTGTTACGGTGGCATCAACGCCAAAGATGGAAACTTGTGTTGCATGTAAAATAGATATTCCATCAAATCATAGGTTAGCTCATCAAAGAACATTGCAGCATAGAAATAATGTGTGTGTGCCAGTGTCCCGTAATGTTCAACTGATACAAAGCGCATTTAAAAGCAGAATTGCCACTTACCGCATCAGCAGTGATACCGAGCATCTGGATTATGCGGTATTTTTCAACGAAATTAAGTGTAATGTTTTTAGAGTGATAAATGATGCATTACGGGTGCATAACGCATTAAAAATAAACATGATTTCTGTTGGCTTGTATCTGTTACCATCACAAGATATATTTAGCGAGAAATCCTTCAACACCCCCAACCATATTGTGACAGTTGAAAGTGATTTGGAGGCAGTTTTTAAATCTTTTACCGAGATAATGATGAACCAGTCAACGGAATTTCAGGAAAAAGATTCAGGTATGTTAAAAAACAAATCTAAGTGTAGTAATAAGTTAACTAAATAAAAATTCGAAAACATCGAAAAACAAATGCGCGTACCCTTTATTGTATACGCGGATTTCGAATCAGTCTTAAAGCCAATTGAAACGGTCACCCCTAATCCTGAAAATTCCTATACCTTGAAAAGCTTCAAACATGAGCCATACTCTTTTGCATACATAATAAAATGTTCTTTTGACGATTCCATTTCCAAACTTGAGCTATATCGTGGTGATGATGCGGCCAAAGTTTTTGTTGACCGATTAGAAAGTGATTTAAGATCTTTGTATAATACCTATATGAAAGACATTAAACCAATGAAACCTTTAACCGCAGTTGAGAAAGAGGAATTAAAAATGCCCAGTTTTGTGGTATTTGTGAAGGCCCCTTTGAAACAGATGATATTAAAGTAAAAGATCATTGTCATATTACGGGTAACAAAAGATTTGTTGCTGCACATTCAATTTGTAATTTAAATTATAAATTACCTAATTTCGTTCCGATAATATTTCATAATTTAAGCGGCTACGATAGCCATTTATTTATAAAAGAATTGTGTAGATATGGGGACAAAATTAATGTTATAGCTCAAAGTAAGGAAACGTATATATCGTTTACCAAGAGCATTTACGTCCACGACTATGTTGACCGCAAGAGCGGCACTTTGAAAAGAAAATATTTAAAGTTGCGGTTTATTGACAGTTTTAAATTTTTGTCTACATCGTTGGAAAATTTGGGTAATGGCTTAAATATTGACGATTTTCGTGAGACGCGTAAACATTTTCCCAACAATGATCAGTTCAATATGATGCGTAAAAAGGGGGTATTTCCCTACAGTTTTATCGATTCAATTGAAAAAATGCGCTACCCAACTCTTCCAACAAAAACTCAGTTTTACGACAATTTACGTGAAGAGCATATCAGTGACGAAAGTTATGAGCGTGCTAAAGAAGTATGGCGCATGTTTGGGTGTAGGAATCTTGGCGATTATTCCGATTTATATCTCAAGTCAGACGTTTTAGTTTTATGCGATGTCTTTGAACAATTCCGCGATTCATGTTTAAATGTGGATAAACTAGATCCTGCGCACTATTATACCCTACCAAGTTTGTCATTCGATTGTATGCTGCGCATGACCAAGGTAGAGTTGGAGCTTTTGACCGACATAGATATGGTGCATTTTTTTAAAAAAGCTATACGCGGTGGTATAAGTCAGTGTACAGAAAGGAAGCATATTGCCAATAATTCCTATTTACCACATTTTGATCCTAAAGAACCATCCTCGTTTATTATGTATTTGGATGCTACAAATTTATATGGTCATAGTATGTCTCAAGCATTACCATACGGCGGTTTTAGATGGTTGTCAGAACGCGAAATATTAGATTTAAATATCGTGAATATTGATGATGACAGTCCACAAGGTTACATACTGGAAGTGGATGTACATTATCCAAATGAGTTATTCGACGCTCATGCCGATCTTCCGTTTCTAGTCGAAAATATTAAACCACCCACGGACGCGACTTCTTCAAAATTACCCAAATTAATACCAAATTTAAACGATAAAAAAAGTATATTGTTCATTATAGGACTTTAAAACAAGCCATTTCAAACGGTCTTATGGTAATGCAGACACATAGGATCTTAAAATTTGATCAAAAGAAATGGTTAAAGGAATATATTGATTTTAACACAGAATTGCGAAATAAATCAACTACGAAATTTGCTAAAGATACGTTTAAATTGAAAAATAATGCGATTTTTGGTAAGACAATGGAGAATGTTGATAAAAGAAAGGATATTAAACTAGTTACTCATTGGCAAAATAGTCAAGGTAGAGCAGGAGCAAGAGCTTTAATTGCTCGTCCCAATTTTAACAGCAGCTCCATTTTTACCGAGGATTTCGTTGCTATTCATATGAATAAATTAAAAATAGTTTACGATAAACCAATTTATGCCGGGTTTTCCATTTTAGGGCGTGCGCGCACTGGGCGACCAGGTCGCGACGGCCAAGTCGTCGCGACCAACAGATATATACAATTAAATTGCATTTAACGCACTACCGACTACTACCAAGAGGTCGCGACGGCCAACGAAAACCTCCGCGACGTACAGGCGGCCAGTGAAGCGCCGCGACCAGCGAGGTACACAATGCCTAGTGTTTAGTAGCGCACTGGCGGTCGACGCGGATGGAATAAAATTTTTCTTCCCTGAAACCACGTGCAGTCAGTTTGAAAATAGTGGCTTCGGTTGTCGTCTCGTTGGGTTTGTTGCATGGTGGATGCCTGTTGATGACTTTTGTAATGGCGTCGAAAAAGGCAACGGAATTCGATACTGAACGCTTCATTATGGAGATTGAGAGCCGTCCATCCATCTGGGATTTATCTTGCAACGACTACAGCAACCGAGATGTTAAAAAAAACACTGGGAGGAGTTAGTGGATATTTTTGGAGGCGACGGACTTAGTGATGAAGAAAAAAGAAAACTGGGTAAGTATAAACGACTTTAATAAAATTTGTATGTACTTAATTATACATGTGAGTTAGCAATATAGGTACATATACTAACTATGCCTTAGATGTAGTTATTCTGCCAATCAACTCTTCCTTCATTTTCAAAGAAGTCAGCAAATAAATCTCTGTATTTTACTGAAGATCTACTGCCCCTTTCCATATAACCTATGGGTGTATTATAGAGACCTACTGTTTCTGCTGGATCAAGTGTATGTTCAAATTGATAGCCATCTTTGGTCCGTACATAATTGTGCAAAACACAGCAAGCTTTTATGATATTTATAGCAAAACTTCTCTTGACATTTAGAGGGCGATGGAAAATTCGCCACTTGTTAGCCAGGATCCCAAATGTGCATTCAATATAACGTCTAGCTCTGGATAATCTATAATTAAATATTTTCTTCTTAATAGTCAAATGTTTTCCGCCGTAAGGACGCATAACATGTTCCGATAAACCGAAAGCCTCATCACCCACCAAAACGTATGGCATTGGTTCCTTTGTAGAACTGGTGGAAATAGGATGTTTTTCTGGAATATTAAGTTCATTTTGCTGAAGTGCCTTATAGAACATAGAATCCTTAAAGACTGTAGAATCACTTTCCTTTCCGTCTGCACCAACGTTAACAGCTATGAATTTATAGTCGGAATCACATACTGCTAATAATAGAAGTGAAAAATAATGCTTGTAATTGTAATTTATTGAACCGGAATGACTTGGCTTGATTATGCGAATATGCTTTCCATCTATCGCACCTATGCAATTAGGAAAGTTTGCTCGGTTTTTAAAGCCCTCTGCGATTTCTTGCCAATATTCTTTGGATGGTTCCGGCAAATACTCATCTTTCAGATTTTTCCATACCGCTTCGCAAACCTGCAGTACTATTTCCCTGACAGTAGTAATTCCAAGCCTGTACGCAAAATGCAGGTCAACAAAGGAACATCCTGTTGCTAGATACCTGTAATAAATAAAAATAGTACAATTAGTAACATATTTTTTTTCACAAAATGTGACTTGAAGAAACATTTTTAAGGTGTGTTGCAAAAAAGTATTAGATATAAGGCTACAAATCGGCCGAGCTAAAAACACAATAAGTAAGTATATCTTTTTTCTTTAATTTCAGGCATAACCCTACAAACAAGGTGGAAAAGCATTAGAGACAGCTTTAGCAGGGAGCAAAGAAGACTTAAATCTCTGAAGTCTGGATCAGCAGCTGACCGTAAAAGCCCCTATATTTATGCAACTCAGCTGACATTTTTAAGTAAGTGTTCTTCGGGAGTTACAACCACAGGATCGAAAGTTCACGAGACAGCTGATACAATTCTCGAAAGTTCAGATGAAAAGCCAAATGGCCCATATGACACTAAAAGAGAGACCCTCAAAAGAAAGAAGGGCATTAGGAAGAACACAGATGCTGATGAAGACTTGGCCTCCACTTTAAAAGCCTCTCTGGAACGCAGAGAGAGAATGGAATCTGAAGCTGAGTCAGATTCTGATAGATTATTTTTGTTGTCATTACTGCCGGATCTAAAAAAATTCCCGACAATGAAAAACTTTCGACCAAACTTGAATTGATGAATGTAATTAAAAGAAAACTAGAGGTTGCATCAACCCTCCGCCGTCCTCAGGAAGGAATGGTTCAAGCAGGTTTCAATCATTGGAATTACAATCCAGCGCCAACGTACGGAACGATCGTACCAGTCCCTCTTCAATCACCTACGTATCCTGTTCAACCCTATCCTCGTTCATCTACGCAAGTGCCACAAAACGAAAGATCTGATGTATATGAACAAGGACCATCGAGTCACAGTTCCTCGGTGTGCGAAGAAACAAATATTTCTCTAAGCTCTCCCGAATCCGAATTATTAAATTTGTTTTAAAACAATGTACTTGTAGAGTTTCTTTAAATACATGTATACTAATGTAAAAAATAGTATCACTTACCTTAAAGTAACAAGGAGTTTTTCTTCTGGAGAAATTGACTTTCTCATTTGCGTATCTGTTCCTTTCAAAGACTCATGTAAGATAGCCAACAGCTCATCAAAAGATTCTTTCGACATCCGAGTATAATTAAAAAATTTTTCTTTGTATTTCCTCAAATCGTTATAAAATGTTTTAAACATTCCATTTTTACTACGGGTTCTTATCAAAGGATGCACCCAAAACCTTTTCTTTCTTACTATCTTTCTTCGTTTTTGCAACCTCAACAAATAGATAAAAGCTGCTGCTTCCTCGAAGTTCATTTTGAAACTGAAATTTATAGGTCGCATACTGGCCGTGATCATTGTCGCAAACTTTTTGGTCGCGACGACATGGCCGTCGCGACCTGGTCGCCCAGTGCGCGCACGCCCTTAGATATTTCCAAAACAGTAATTTATGATTTCTTTTACAATTTTATTAAATCGAAATTTGGCGATAAGGCTTCATTACTATACACTGACACGGATTCTCTCATTTTAAAAGTTTTTACCGATGATTTTTACCGCGTAATTAGAGAAAATCCCGATAAGTTTGATACATCCAATTATCCGGAAGTTAATAATTTTAATATTTTAAAAAACACATCAGTGGTTGGCCGTATGAAAGATGAATTTCCTTGTGATCCGATAGTCAGCTTCTACGGTACTGGAGCCAAAGCTTATTATGTAAAATCTGTAAACAGCGAATTAAAAAAGCTAAAGGCATAAAAAAACGGTAATCGAGAAGGAGCTTCAACTGTCGGATTACCAGAAAATCGTTGAACAAGGCGGCCTGATATTCCGAAAAATGAAAACATTTCGGAGTAATTTACATGATGTTTACACGGATGTAATCAACAAAGTGGCCCTATCGCATTATGATGATAAACGTTTTATTATTCCGGGTACAACAAAAACTCTACCTTGGGGCCATTCAGATATCGATTTTTACCAGACAGATCCCGATGTAAATATACGAATGTTACAGTCTGTGGTGGAAACGTTTCTTACCGATGACAACAATGACACCGTCGTAGCCACCGCCGATGATGATGATGATAACGAGAGAAATTTACAAAACTTGTTGGCAACTGTAGAAACGTTTCTAGCCGATAATATTTAGTTACTGGAAAATCCATATTAGTTTTGTTATGCATACAACATTATACTACCACACATTTTTTATATTTTTGTATTGTAATTTTTACCATAATTTATTTTACAATAAATTAATTTCACTATATATGTTGTGTTTTTATTTTGAGTATAGGGTTCATCATACCTGCTAATGCATTTATTAAAAAAAATAGTTAAAAAAATGATGATAATCCATATTTTGTTTAATTATTTTCTTGTGCACAACACACACAATACTACATCTTCACCTTGAAAGTCAAGGTCTGTTTTAGAAGGTTAATAGTGTGTGTATATACCCAAGATTTGAAACTGGTTGACCTCGAGACAAGATGACCTTGGCTTGATGCTCCGAATGTTGGGGTGGGCGGAGTTTGAAAATAGGGGTGGTGGCTTTAGAATGTAGTGGGGGTGGTGGTGGGGGCTTTAGAATGAAATGGGGAGTTTGTGGTATAAAGATAGGGATTTTATGCACATGTATTCAGTTTTAAAGCTGCAAGCAGTCTTTAAACTTTACAAGTTTTTTTCCAAGATTTCATTCAAGTGTTTCAATATGAGTGGTGGTGGAAAGAACGTCAGTGTAATGGTAGAAGATTTTGAGCTTGGCTCAAGAACTCAAACCTATTTGGCAGAGGAAATGTGTAAAGACGGGCCCTTCCCCGACCTGGACCTCTCATTTATTTTGGAAGATGGTCGAGACGAAGAAGAAATGAACCGAGCCTGCTCTTCCATTCTGGAGGATCTTGAAAAAAGTGTGACAGTATTCGAGGCGCAGAATGCAGCGACGGCAACGACGACGGTGTCGGAATCCACTTTCCGTCCATTAACGCCATCAGCAGCAGCAGCAGCGGCGTCATCACCGAAAGTAAACATTATTAGTGATGTGGTGGTGCAAAGACCAAAAGCTGTGAGGGGAGTCAAGTTGCAGAAAATTTTGGAGGCTCCTCGAAGTGCAACAACGAAAGTGGCAAATAAATTTTACAACAGTCGTCAGTTGCAGCTGCCTAGTGCTAGTGTTGAACCAGATCGTGAAGATGCCATTTTGGTCGCGCCAGAACGCCCACTGTCACCCATATTTACGACAAGGGCCGTTAAACGTAAGCGGGTGACAACAAACAAGCAAGTGATCAGCGGACCAGAATGGCTTCAAGAAATCGACTGCAGTCAACGGCGCACGATGTTTTCGTCGATGGTGAAAGTGCGGGAAGACATGAAAAAAACTTTTGAAAAAGACGAGCGAGTGCGGAAGTGTGAAGCAGAGCTTATTAAATTACAAAAACAGCTGATGGACTTAAAACTAGATGCTGCAAAGAGCTGTCAGCAGTTATCATTATTTAATAAGCTCTGTACACATGATAACGACTAAAATATTTGTAAATTTTTATAATATTTTTTGTATGGGGTGGGTGGACGGGACTTATAAAAAAAAAAACCCATGCGCTGTCACTTCCGACTGGTTTCGTCACTATAAAAACACCCCTTCACCTTAAAACTTCTATTTAAATGGGTCAACTTTTTGAGTTTTTTTCAATTTTTATATATTTTTTTATATACTCAGTTTCCCTATAAAAAAGTCGATTAGTAAAAGTACTTTTATTTTTTGCCTATCTAGAAGTGTTACCACGTGGTCCCTTCGCAAAGTGCCGACTACCTGCGAAATTTAATTTCCAATTTTTATTTTTTGGAATTATTCAATTTTTTAAATTGCTATTATATGTAGAAAGTGAATGCCATCATTTTTTTCTTAATAATTTTTTTTCAAAAATTGCTCTAAAACCATTTTTTTAATTAAATTTTTTGTTTTTTTAATTTTTTTGATTTTTTAATTTTTTTAAATTGCTATTATATGTAGAAGACATTTAGCTATTTTATTTCTTTACTAAACTGTCAGAATAAAAACAAAAATATACTAAGATAGAATATCGTATGCTTTTTTAGTTAATTGTCAAATATTTAACAAGTTTCTTTCAAAAAATTCTGTCGTCCTGATAAGGACGGATTTTTTGTAGCGGTCGTCATCGTAATGTGGGTCCTAGAGGTTTTGATGAATTATTCAGGGAAGTATTCATGGGAACCAATGGCTGGTGCAAAGTCTTCAGTCGAATCTGCAGGTCCATCCAGTTCCACATATACACGAGATGCAATCTGCGGGTCAATTGTGGTGGAATCAGCCGGTCCGGGTATATCGCAGCTAGGTGGCCTACGTGAATATCTGCAATAGTTTGAATCAATAATGTCCACTTGAATGTCCTCGTCGTCGCTAAATATGGGTTCCACATCTATTTCGTCTTCGTCTACCATGTCGTCATCTTCCACTAGGTCGTGGAATGGTAGTAAATCGACGATGACATCTCCGTCGACATCATCCATCCACGCCTCGATGTCTCCCCATATATCGTCGTCGTTGTTTCGGGCATCCACCGTGTCATCCGAATATAATGATGACCCTCGGCTCCCTGGTCTTTCCTCTTGAATGTCGACGTCATCCATCTCCTCATCGTCCACTAAGTTGTCGAAATCGACGACAACATCTCCGTCGCCCTGATTAACCCACTCCTCTAGGTTGGCCAATATCTCGTCAAGGTTTCCATCCTCCGTGTCGGCTGAATATATTGATGAGCCTCGGCTCACTGGTCTTTCGTTTTCAAAACTCATTTTTACGTGATGTTGATGCGACTGTGCTTCAGAAAGAACTGATTTCGAAACCAAAAACGTCGCCTTTTTGTTAAAAAAATAAGCTCCACCCACACATTTCTACAACACACCAATCAGAGCATAGCATGGGTGCACAAAACCACGGGGCCATCAGACCTCGGCATCAGTTCACGTCGAGAGTTTAACATGGAACCAGCAAAAAGAATGGCATCCGCTAAAAAATTTTACAAAACTTTTAAAAGACCGGTCTTAATAATAAGACCCAACAACCATGTGGTAGAAGACAGCGTGTGGCAAGAACCGGAAATTTATCACCCCGAAGAAGAAGAACAAAAAAACCAAACCCCGGCAGCGGCGTCGGAAGAGCAAGCAAGCAAGGGTGGCAACCCCTGCAGAACCTCTTCGGGGTATATTAGCCTTGGAACAAATTAATACGGCAGCCCATATGCGTGGACGACGACGACAAAGACCAGCACCATACAGGCCAGCACCGAACGAGGTGCTGGGCCAGATATATATACTAACCAGAACCGGAAATTTATCACCCCGAAGAAGAAGAACAAAAAAACCAAACCCCGGCAGCGGCGTCGGAAGAGCAAGCAAGCAAGGGTGGCAACCCCTGCAGAACCTCTTCGGGGTATATTAGCCTTGGAACAAATTAATACGGCAGCCCATATGCGTGGACGACGACGACAAAGACCAGCACCATACAGGCCAGCACCTCGTTCGGTGCTTTTGTCTCGGGGCGATACACCGCTTCAATTGGACACACTATTACAAAAAAAAAAAAAACCGGTTCTTTTCAGAACCACAGCATATTTTTAAAAAATTTCATCTGACTATATTTGTTAAAAGTCCATAGTACTATTTTTTTAATAAATAGAGAGAAGTGTGTAGAAAAGTTGAAAATACTTTGTTTACCTTTTTTCTTTAATGCTTCATAATACTTATATTCTACGTACGCTTGAGAAATCCCTAACAAGACGAAACAATTACAGAGTAATATTAAACTCTAAAGTATTAAAAACAAGCGACTTTTCAAAATATTAAAATTTAAAAGTATTACTGCTTTTAATATGAACGAATATCTTTTGAAATTATTTTGTGGCTCTTAAAAGAACCGATTTTCGGGGTGGTGTTCAGGTAGTAGTAGTTGTTGTTGTTGTTGTTGTTTCAGCTGCTGCACAGGTCGACGTCAGTTGTATTTATCTGAGTGGGTTACATATTAGACAAACTGCCGTGGGCATTTCTAATACGCATCGCGCGTTGCAGTGACCACATTTTCCAAAATCACGGGGTAATCGCATTTCAAAACGGTTGTGGGAGTTTGTCCAATTGTTAGTTCTATTTTCGGCCACCTGTCTCCGATAACAGACGCTACATGTATTAACCCCATCCATATCCACATTGTAAGAAACAATGTAGCATTTTCCATCTACTGCGTTCTGAACGTCCGGAACCCAAAGTCCAAAGTCAACTTCGATGCCTTCATCAATATCTGACATGTTTCTAAATTTGCTGCTGTTGCCTTTGAAAGAACTGAAGCACTGATGCTCTCGTTAGCGGTCTAAAAGTATTTATACAGAATCCTCCCACCCTTATTTAGCCCCCACCACCACCAACAATGAAATCAACCTATTTTTAACCCGGCGTCTGTGTTGTGGGGTATAAAATACCCCAACATTTTTAAACCATCCGCGCTTTTTAAATAAATTGCCCCACCGCGCTAAGCCGTCCAGTACCTTCCAATAAAGCCACGCACAGCGCTTTACGCCTTTCGGATCAGTGTTTGTCGCAGAGTCCGTGAGAGTACATCTCCTCAAAATCATACTGGGCACCACATACCCCAGCACACAGGTAAGCTTTCTTTTTCCTCATGTGGGATTTCGAATGTTTTTTACTAGATTTTCTGTATTCTATACGTTTATATTGTATTTTTAGTCATAATGGGTGCTTACGAAAAAGAGCAAAAGTATCTACAATCATTGTGGGATGAAATTGACGTCGAGGAACCTGCCATAGGCTCTGAGAGTGAAGACGAAGTTGATCATGTAAGCGACAGTGACCATAATAGCGACACTGAGAAAGAATCCGACGACAGAATGCCTGTAGATGGTCCTGATGGGAAATCACAAGTCGTACAGGATGAAAACCAGCTTGTACAAGAAAAAATCCGTCAACAAGAAGAACATAACCAAACTGAAAAGAAGAGTTACTACACTGGAAAAAATGGGATGAAATGGGCAAAGGTATGTTACCCCAAAAATGTTAGGACGCGCAGGGAAAATATTATTACACATTTGCCGGGTGTTAAACCACTTGGAAAAAACGCTAAGACTCCCTTAGAATGTTTTGAGTTACTGTTTGATGACGAAATGATTAACGATATTGTAAAATGGACTAACATTAAACTTCAACAAAAAGCGGAGTTATATGGCGAAATGCATAAATATGTAGTACGCGATACTAATTTCGCTGAAATTCGAGCTGTGTTTGGCATTCTTTTCTTAGCCGGAATATATAAAGCTGCTAGATTAAATTTAGAAGAGCTGTTTTCTGCAGATGGCTCTGGAGTAGAAAAATTTCGAAAAACTATGTCTTTACAAAGATTCTCTATATTACTATCTTGTCTACGATTTGATAATATCACAAATCGCGAAGATCGGAAAAAATAGATAAACTTACAGCAGTACGGGCAATATTTGAACGTTTTATACAAAACAGCCAAGCGACGTATACCCCTAGTGAATATCTTACTATAGATGAAAAGCTAGAGGCATTTCGGGGAAGATGTGCTTTTAGGCAATATATGCCGAATAAACCGTCACGCTATGGAATAAAGATTTTTGCTCTGGTAGATTCCAAAACATATTATGTTTTAAACATGGAGGTTTATTTGGGTGTACAACCAGATGGACCCTATGCTCTTAGTAATAAACCTTTTGACGTTGTCAGTCGGCTTGTTGCTCCAATTTCTGGATCAGGCAGAAATGTCACTTTTGATAACTGGTTCACCAGTTATGAACTGATGATAAAGTTGTTAAAAGATCATAATTTAACTGCTGTTGGTACAGTTAGAAAAAATAAACCACAATTGCCCCCCAATTTCTTGATAACTCAGGGTCGCCAGGAATGCTCCAGCAAATTTGGATTTCAAGAAAATATTATGCTTACATCGTATGTTCCAAAAAAGGGAAGAATTGTTCTACTAATGTCAACTCTACATCGTACACCCGATATTGATCAAGAAACTGGGGAGAAACAAAAACCTGAAGTGATAACCTTTTATAACTCAACCAAAGGTGGTGTTGATACGGTTGACGAGTTATCAGCTAGTTATGACGTATCTCGAAATAGCAGACGATGGCCCCTTACACTATTTTATGCACTACTGAATTGTGCTGGAATAAATGCGATGGTCATATATGCCAACAACAATAATAAGATCAAGAGAAGAGTATTTCTTAAACAACTGGCATATCAACTAATTGCTGACCACGCAGAGGCCCGAGCCCAAAACCCAAGGTTGCCTAGAGAACTGCAAGCTAGTCGTAAGAGGGCAAATGAAAATAATTCAAAGCCAGCTGGTAAACGTCAACGATTTTCCAGAAGATGCACCATTTGTCCACGTAATTTAGACAGAAAAAGCTATTATACATGCCTAAAATGTAACGATTTCACATGCATACAACATGCTTTTATTTTATGTGATAAATGTCAAAATGAAACTAATGTCTAGTTTGTAATATTTACTTCAAAGTTTAACGCTTTTTTAGCTATGTTTGTGTGTTTTTTCTTTTTAATTCTTTAATTACAGAAGCACATATTTATTTTTTGGAAAAAAATGTTGAGTTAAAAAATTAGATTTTTTTACGTTCAAATTAGTTTTTAGTGTTATAACTTTGATTTTTGTGTTTTAGTATATTCTTAACCAAATATTAATGTGTTACATAAAATATAACTGTTGCCAAAAATTTTTAATCCAATTTTTTCTTTGAGTGTATCTCATACCCCACCACACAGATCCTTTCAAAAATACCACCACACAGACGCCGGGATCAAAGGAAATGAGGCAGCGGATAAGCTGGCGGTAGCGGGAAGCAATAACCCACACACTGGCAGTATCCTGGTATCTGGACAATGGTAAACTTAAAAGCACCTAGCCAGATTGGGTCTGGCTGCGGATAACATCTGTAGATGGTGCGGTGGTTCTCACGTGATTATAAAATGTAGGGGTCTAAACGGTTGATGAGCGAACATATTTGGAACCTACAAAATTGAATTCGAATTATTAAACCTCGCGAAACTGGACCTAGAGCGAATGCTACAGTTGGCACATAGCATCGACCTGGAAGAAATACCGACACTTTAATGGATATGGCCAGCGTTCGCTGAGTGCGCAGCAAAAAAACAATCTCAAGGTCCTCCGCATTAGTTTTGTATAGAAAAAATTGTTTTAAATTATACGAGGTCAGTTAAAGTTCTTGACTTCACCTTTATGTATACAGGGCGTTTCTGAACAAATGCAAAAAATTTTAGGAGGTGATTCCTTGACAAAATAAAGGGTAGTTTGTTCTATAAACATAGGTCAAAAGTCAACCATTAGGGATATATCGCGGTAGAAAATTAGCGAAAAATAGGTTTTTATAAATAAAATTAAACAAAAATAACGCTATTATAAAAATACAGTACGTAAATATTTTTGCACTTTTTAGAATTAATGGAAGTGGCGATAATAGACTACCCTTATTGTTCTTGCCAACCAAATTTAAAGAGGCACTTACGCAATGACCACGAATTTCGGTAGACTGGTCTATTTAAACTTTTTATGTCTTGTATTTTTCGTTAAACTTACCAATTTAAAATAAAAAATAGGAGAAACTGATTTTATAAAAAATCTATTTTTCTGCTGCCACCTATAAAGTCATTTGTAATAAAATATGTCTTTATTTGACATAACTTGGTAGTTTAAATACAATGCTTATTTTGTTTCTAAGCAACAACAAAAAGAGTTTTTTTCGCGATATCTTTCTAATGGTTAAAATTTGACCTTATGTTTATTAAGCAAACTACCCCTTATTTTGACCTTCTAAAGTTTTTTGCATTTGTTTAGAAACACCATGTATAAAATGTGCAATATAATTTGTGAATCAGCAAGAGTTTAAGAGTAAAATTTTCAATAACTATATACATTAGGTATGGGATATGGTACATAAACAAAACCAGTATTTACAATACAATAAAAAATAAGTGTTTTCATTTAAAAAAATGTTGTTAATCGTCGCCTATTTTGGGCCAACCTGTATACATAAATTTACTATAAAATAAACAGCTATCAAAGAAGAAACCAACTTTATTTTTTTTGCCTGGGCGAACTCACTGTATAAGTTTTCATATTTACTAGAATATGAATTATTCTCTTTTACTAACCACATTGTTGCAAATAATCCCTTTTATGATCTAGATATAACGTATGTAGCTAGTGATTGATTTATATCGTAATTTGCCTTTCTATGGAAGTAACAATGGCTCACTAAGTAGTATTCAGTTTTAATAACGTTTACAGTATAAACCATAATATAGCATATTAAAGTAAGGTACTATGTAGCAATAAGATAAATGGTATGTTTTGGGTAAGGCATCATAAATAATGATTATTGTTGTTACTTTGGGTAATTTATTTCTAAAATGTTTGGCAGCACGAACGAATTATACATTTATTGAGGTGAAAACTTATACCAGTGAATACCTACATTTTTTACGACTGTTAAAAATTTGTACATTATTTATGTGATTTTAACCCGGCGTCTGTGTGGTGGTATTTTTTGAAAGGATCTGTGTGGTGGGGTATGAGATACACTCAAAGAAAAAATTGGATTAAAAATTTTTGGCAACAGTTATATTTTATGTAACACATTAATATTTGGTTAAGAATATACTAAAACACAAAAATCAAAGTTATAACACTAAAAACTAATTTGAACGTAAAAAAATCTAATTTTTTTAACTCAACATTTTTTTCGAAAAATAAACATGTGCTTCTGTAATTAAAGAATTAAAAAGAAAAAACACACAAACATAGCTAAAAAAGCGTTAAACTTTGAAGTAAATATTACAAACTAGACATTAGTTTCATTTTGACATTTATCACATAAAATAAAAGCATGTTGTATGCATGTGAAATCGTTACATTTTAGGCATGTATAATAGCTTTTTCTGTCTAAATTACGTGGACAAATGGTGCATCTTCTGGAAAATCGTTGACGTTTACCAGCTGGCTCCGAATTATTTTCATTTGCCCTCTTACGACTAGCTTGCAGTTCTCTAGGCAACCTTGGGTTTTGGGCTCGGGCCTCTGCGTGGTCAGCAATTAGTTGATATGCCAGTTGTTTAAGAAATACTCTTCTCTTGATCTTATTATTGTTGTTGGCATATATGACCATCGCATTTATTCCAGCACAATTCAGTAGTGCATAAAATAGTGTAAGGGGCCATCGTCTGCTATTTCGAGATACGTCATAACTAGCTGATAACTCGTCAACCGTATCAACACCACCTTTGGTTGAGTTATAAAGGTTATCACTTCAGGTTTTTGTTTCTCCCCAGTTTCTTGATCAATATCGGGTGTACGATGTAGAGTTGACATTAGTAGAACAATTCTTCCCTTTTTGGAACATACGATGTAAGCATAATATTTTCTTGAAATCCAAATTTGCTGGAGCATTCCTGGCGACCCTGAGTTATCAAGAAATTGGGGGCAATTGTGGTTTATTTTTTCTAACTGTACCAACAGCAGTTAAATTATGATCTTTTAACAACTTTATCATCAGTTCATAACTGGTGAACCAGTTATCAAAAGTGACATTTCTGCCTGATCCAGAAATTGGAGCAACAAGCCGACTGACAACGTCAAAAGGTTTATTACTAAGAGCATAGGGTCCATCTGGTTGTACACCCAAATAAACCTCCATGTTTAAAACATAATATGTTTTGGAATCTACCAGAGCAAAAATCTTTATTCCATAGCGTGACGGTTTATTCGGCATATATTGCCTAAAAGCACATCTTCCCCGAAATGCCTCTAGCTTTTCATCTATAGTAAGATATTCACTAGGGGTATACGTCGCTTGGCTGTTTTGTATAAAACGTTCAAATATTGCCCGTACTGCTGTAAGTTTATCTATTTTTTCCGATCTTCGCGATTTGTGATATTATCAAATCGTAGACAAGATAGTAATATAGAGAATCTTTGTAAAGACATAGTTTTTCGAAATTTTTCTACTCCAGAGCCATCTGCAGAAAACAGCTCTTCTAAATTTAATCTAGCAGCTTTATATATTCCGGCTAAGAAAAGAAGGCCAAACACAGCTCGAATTTCAGCGAAATTAGTATCGCGTACTACATATTTATGCATTTCGCCATATAACTCCGCTTTTGTTGAAGTTTGATGTTAGTCCATTTTACAATATCGTTAATCATTTCGTCATCAAACAGTAACTCAAAACATTCTAAGGGAGTCTTAGCGTTTTTCCAAGTGGTTTAACACCCGGCAAATGTGTAATAATATTTTCCCTGCGCGTCCTAACATTTTTGGGGTAACATACCTTTGCCCATTTCATCCCATTTTTTCCAGTGTAGTAACTCTTCTTTTCAGTTTGGTTATGTTCCTCTTGTTGACGGATTTGTTCTTGTACAAACTGGTTTTCATCCTGTACGACTTGTGATTTCCCATCAGGACCATCTACAGGCATTCTGTCGTCGGATTCTTCCTCAGTGTCGCTATTATGGTCACTGTCGCTTACATGATCAACTTCGTCTTCACTCTCAGAGCCTATGGCAGGTTCCTCGACGTCAATTTCATCCCACAATGATTGTAGATACTTTTGCTCTTTTTCGTAAGCACCCATTATGACTAAAAATACAATATAAACGTATAGAATACAGAAAATCTAGTAAAAAACATTTGAAATCCCACATGAGTCACATACATGAGTGGGCTCCCAATCAAACTGCAGGTTTTGCTAAAACACAATTTCAAGGATATCTAACTGTTTTACTCCACGTTTTATTATTAATCTGTTAAAAAAATAATTAAAATACATTATATCAAATCAAAAATCTAAATATTAATATATTTTAAATAAAAAACTTTTAAAAATAAATAAAAAACGCGAAGAAAAATTGTTAGGTTATTTAAAAATTGAGGTCTATTAAAAACTGCGGTTAGATTTTAGGCTCCTTACATATGAGTATAAAAATATCGAATAGGTAAGTAAAATTAACTAACAATAAAATCAATTACAATCGATAAAAAAATCGTAGTAGGCTATAATATTACGTATGCCATGGCTCACAAATCGAGAAATTAAATAGATGTTGTTTTAAAATGTTTTTAGTGAAATATTAATAGACGTAGAACAAGTATATTATGCAACTCGCACGAGTGCTTTATAATTTTAAAATATAAAGTTATCTTATATCTTTACCTAATTCAAAGCGGTGGTACTATTAAAATTACCTAAATACTAGTTTTGGATGGCCATATTTTCGAAACTCAGCTAGATGCACCTTATATCGTATTTTTTAAAGCTCTTTTAAGTATCCTTTTAATGGTAGTGTTGGTGATAATATACAGGGTAGAAAAAAATGTATATTTTTTTAATGAAACACCCTATACATAATATTATCATTAAAAAGATCTTTAAAGAGCTTAAATAAATACCAAATTAGGTACATCTAGCTTAGTTTCGGAAATATGGCCAGTCAAATCTAGTTTTTAGGTAATTTTAAAAGTACCGTCATTTTGTAGTAGATAAAGATATTAACTTTATATTTTAGGGTTATAAAGTACTCATTAAAAGCTTTAAAATGATGTGCCCTAAGTCCTTGATCACTTTTGTGCTTTTGGGACACCCTGTACATAATGAAAATAATTTTAAAATGTACTTTCTATAGTTATCTATCAATTTCAAAAGAAGAAATGCGTCCTTGTTTACAACACAAAGCAGTGTGCGCATTTCCTATTCCATGCCCGGACTGGGAAACAATAATTCGAATGATGCCAATTCCTGCTTGCGGCCAAATTTTTCCACGCAACCCAGGCGTAATCTAGTCTACTACCATGATCATTTATAAAAAATAGGTTTTATTAAAAAACAGATGGATGCAGGTTTTAGCAGCTGGATCTCGTAGGTACTATATTGAAAATACGCTGGCTCTCAACGCCTCAATTGCGTTTAAAATAGTCAGACAAATAGAGACTGTAGGTGTAGTATAAAGTTTTAAAATGTTATCGATTAAGGTAAAGAAAAAACAAATAAAAAATTTAATACAGAATTTTTACCTAAAAATAACACGCGTAGGCACATAATTTTATTGTATCCAGCAGCGTTAAAATTGACCCTGGGTTAACCATCCGGAGGTGAAAAATTCTGGGGGAGTTTAATTAAAACATTTATGGCCAAACAATATTTGCCTGTTTTAGCATTTTGTAAAATTAGTAATAACCTGGTTTATTAAAGCTGGCTCTACTAAAATTCCAGGCATTTTTAAAATTGTATTCAATTAATTTTAGCATATTATTTATATTATATGCAAAAATATTAAATATTATTAATATTTACGAAACATTATTTGCGTAAAATACAAAAAAGCTAATATTTATTAGTTACTAAAAGAGCAGCTAAATGTGAATTTCAAATTAAAGACTTTGGCTCAAAAACCGGACACGTCCACTTTCGGGTGGAAATGACATTTTCACTTAGTCGTATTCTCTTAAAGGAGGGCCCATACATTGGTGCAAAAATCGTTGAAGTCCGAAGCACATTAACGTCGTTATCAGAATTTTGAACATTGATGACGACATATTTTGGGGCAAAAACCGGGCAAGTCCAAAACATATTTACGTTGCTATGAGAAGTTTGGACATAGTCGACGACATAGTTTGCAGTAAAAGCGGACAAGTCCAAAATGGTGTAATTTTTACACTAAACGTTTTAAATTTTATCCATGGCGTGGATACATCACGCGGAAGACATCTGCTGCATACTAACAGTTGAGTGTGTGGTCTAATAGTTTTATTTATTGAAATCAAAAAAAAATGCCTTATTGATATTACTTACGATATTATTACGGTCTTTACTAAATATTTAAAATTCTTTATTTATATCTTTTACTATAAACAAAACCTTTAGGTTTGCTGTTTTAAATTGAATTCTGTAAGTCGACGGTTCTTTCTGCATATATAGAAAATTTCCTACTAAAAACAACTGACAACCTTTTCTCATTACCAAATACATATATGCAGCAGTTTTGTTTTCCAATTAAAGTTAACAAAATAAAGTAAAAGGATGCTAGAGTTTTAGTACAGAAATATATTCTAAAAGCTAATCATATTTTAGACAAAGATACTGAAATCCTAAATATATCGGAAATTTAGAAGAACTCTTTATTATGCGGTAACCATTTAAATGTGTGTTTATTTTTAATAAAAATGTATTTTTATAACTTTTTGTAGCTTATTTGGGGCAAATATCAGACATCTCTAAATTGTTTAAAATTTGTCCACGTTTGAAGAAAAATAAGCAAATATACAAGAACAAAACATAATTTTGTTTATATTAATTATTATACTTTATATGCTATACAGTTTTCTTTAAATTGCCAACAACATTGAAATATGGTCCGGTTTTTGTCTCAAAGTCTTTAATTGTGTTATAATTTTTATTTCATACTGTCCAGTAAATCCACTTACCCTGTATTAATTTGGGGCCGGTAAATTGCACATTACGGTACCTGATACCGGTAATGTGTTGCCTAGCGACGCTGTCATGCATCATTATAATTGTCCACGTGATCATTGTTGTTATGCCTTGATTAATGTCATTTTTGGATGTCAAAATGGCATTACTCACTTAATACCGTTTAGGAATTTCTACTTGTACTTAAAATATGTTTTTTTTTTACCAACTTTAGTAAATAAAAATGATTAGATTACTACAAAACAGACTTCTATTACATTTTTTAAAGTATTTTGTTTAAAGTTGATAATTTATATTTTATTTCAACCTATATTTAGCGTTACCTATTTAATACCATTTAGGATCTTCTACTTGTAAAATATATTTTTCTACCAACTTTATAAAATAAAAATTATCATATATTACTAAACATCTCGTACTGTAATAAGTCACCTACCGGACTTATAACGTAAAATACTATACTGATACTATAAAAATACCCAATATTTTATAATTTACATGTCCATACACTTTGTCAGCTGCAGAATGAGCCAGGTTTGATTCCTACTATATTACTTAACTATAATAAAGGCATATTTTTCTTAAAAAGATATTTCGTATACTAATAATTTAAAAAAATGTTTACTATTATTTACCAGTGATAACTAACCTTAGAACTTTCCTAAAATTATATTTAAAAAGGTGTACTTATAACGGTTATAATGCCTGGATTTGTAAGCAACATTTGCAAACTTTCTAATTTATACAGGGTATTCCCTAATTGCGTTAAGAAAATTTAGTATATATAAATATAATATTATTTCCGAGACAAATTTTGTTTAAAAAGCTAATTTAAAATTGGGTCTTTAATTTTTTGTACCCAATATACAAGGTGTTAAAGTTTTCTAAAAACTTTCTAAAACGCTTTTTAGTAAACTTTTTAGACATAAACGTTATTTCATTAAGAATCTGTTGTATGTAATTGTGAAATATGTATCTTATTTGAAAACTATAAATTTATTTTTGCGAAACTGAAAATCTGGTAATATCTCCGATATCAACACTGAATTCAGAGTATGGGTTTACCTTGCAGTACAGAACTTCGCCCAATTTGGTTCAGAATTACCCGAAATATTTGTGCGTTTTCAGATTTTTGGACACACTGTATACTTTAATTATATCTAATTATTAAAATCATATTGTTCCGAAACACCTTGTATAAAAACACGTGTCTTTGTTTTTATACCTTTATTACCAATGGAACGTAACTATGTTTACAACAACGACAAAATCTTCACTTGTCAATGTCTCGAAGTTTACAGTACAAAAGTCGAATCTATACTAATCATTCGAAGGTTTTCTGTCGCCCTTTTATAGTAATATGGAAGAGTGAAGAATGATCTAAAATTTTGAAGAAATATCGCGAAAATTCCATAGTACAGGATGGCATAAAAGTTCTCAATGGATAATTCGGGCGGTTTCGGAAACCTTCGAAAATGATGAAAGAACTTAAAAAATAAAGGTAAATTATTTAAATAAATTAACAAACTAAATTAAATGATCCTAACTCTCTAAAATTCTCTAACGTAAACACATCTTAAAAAGTCTGTAACCATACACTTTATTTATAACAGCGTCAAAATTAAATAAAAACCCTTGTATAAAAATGTCTGTTAAATTATCAGTTCGTTTTAATTAAAAGTTTAAAAAGATTTCCGTGATGTTCCATTACATAGGTTTATACCTATTAGATTTAGAATTATATTAATAAATGTAACTAAACTATTTTATTTTTCTTTATTAAGAATAAAAACATCCACTCCACATTTTGTTGTATTATTTTTGTTGTTTTTAGCAGGGCCGCCGAGAGCCGTGCCGGGCCCTGGTACAAGTACTACGAACCCCTTAAGTAACAAAAAAGGTCCTTGGTTCATTTAAACCACGTACAGACTTAGATACAATCGGCGAAAACATTTCTTGGTCGACTGTATCTTGATTGTTGCACATTGGCCGGCCGACTTGTTGCAAACGCCATGGTAACATCCGTGGGCATTTCCATCCAAGAAATCGGCAAGACGCCTGTTTTCCATTAAATATGGAAAACATCGGCAGGTTTGTACGAGCTTTAAAACTAGTATGGACGCGAAACACTTGTATCTGCAAATGTTGGCCAACTTTGTTGCTAACAAATTTTTGAACAAGTTACAGTCGGCCGACAATGTTGTCCCGATTGTATCCAAGTCTGTACATGGTTTTAGAGTTTACATTCCGCGCGGGTCTCCACTTCAGTCCGAGCCCCGGTAATTTGTACCGCCTTTAACGCACTCTCAAAGGCCCTGGTTTTTAGTCTAGTTTTAACCCGAATATAAGATAATTTTAGGTGCCAGCCAATAGTTTTGCCTACCGGCACTGCTATTACTGGCTACGCCATTGGATTTGTAATTTTTCCAGATTCAACAAGAAGGTAATACATTAAAATCTGCCATATCTGGAAAAAATAAATAAACATGTATTTTTTAAACCACCCTTTTTTTATCTTTTAGATAAAAATTCTAAATCTGCATTTTTTTACTTTAAAATAAGAATACTTGCTTAGAGTTTAGGTAAGTTTATTCTGACATTTATTGCATGATATTTGTGTCAGACGAAAATTCTGGCTAATGTTAACGGTCAAACATTTAAGTCTAATAATTTTTTTTATAGTTTACAGTAGCCAGAATTTCTGTCTGACATAAATATCATGCAATAATTGTCAAATGTAAACTTATCATTATGGTAGGTTTACATCTGACATTTATTGCATGAGATTTATGTTAGACAAAAATTCTGGCCGTTGCACTATGGTTTCTGCGACCCAGTTTTGTGACCAAAATCCATTTTTTCAAATTGACAAAAAAATAATTTTGGTTGTTTACGTGGAACACAGATAAGATATTGTTTAGATTTATAGTGTGTTTATTCTTAATTTGTTATTTCTTCTTGGGATACAGGAAGCTGAATTTAGTACCTCTCACATATTAATCAGTAGCCGTAAATAAATCGTTTAGTGACGCCAAAAGTTGTTGTGTGGTGCTAATCTGTTTAATCATATTTTTAAAGAAAATATATTTTTTTATTAACTACTAAGTATGTTTTTAAAAAAATGTATTTGATAGAATTACCTAATTCTGTCCGTTTCAAATAAAATTAGTTTTCTTATTGGCTCATTTACTAATAATTTTAGAGAATATTTAATTTCTGGAAGGTTGAGAAGAAAAGGCTACATTTGGCAGCAATATATTTCACATTATTTTGTTAAGTCTTTATTTGTGATATATTTTTTTATTAACTACTAAGTATGTTTAAAAAATATATGTATTTGATAGAATTACCCAATCCTGTCCGTTTCAAATAAAATTAGTTTGCTTATTGGCTCATTTACTAATAATTTTAAAAATCTTTAATTTCTGGAAGGTTGAGAAGAAAAGACTGCATTTGGCGGCAATATAATAATATTTCACATTATTTTGTTAAGTCTTTATTTGTGATTATTATTTTACATTCTTTACTTGCGATTATTTGCTACCCTAGAAAAAATATATATATTTTTTAAAAATATGCACTATTTTAATACAGAACACCTTCTAGAATTGTGGTTGTAGGAAGGCGATAAAAACGAAAAGTTTTTAAAAATATTTAATTACCCAAATCAAAAGTTCGAAATAAACATTAACTCGTCTATTGAACCAGATATCTGACAAAAATTTGTTGCCTCTGCTCCAATTTTGTAGAAAGATGGTGCCAAGCAGCACAAAATAAGGGGTATGTTCAGAATAAAAAAATTCTGCTTGGTTGGAAAAACAGATTTTTATTGATTTATTTACACCGTTAACATCTCCTTGTGGACCCAGGTTATCATTTTAGAAAAATCGAAAAGAACTAAGGAAGGCAACGCAATTGTCTAATAAGACACATCATTAATAATAAAAGCTGCGGCTATAGCGGCCTGCCGACATGAGCCTCACAATTTAGCATCACTTTTAAAAGAAGTGGATGAAAGTCTTTGCCAGCTAGCAAAAATATTAAAAATGCCATTATTATAAAGTATACCTTTTTTGTGTAAAAGCATAGAGAGTTTATATGTATACTTAGAAAGTAGATACAAAAGTTGTATATTTTTATAAAAATTTAAAGTAGTGTAGGTAGCGCCCTCTAGCTTATAAAAAATATTATTAAATTTAAATAGTTCATGTTCAGAAACCCTTAAATAAAAAGTATAATTAAAATATTTAAAAAGTATCAAAAATTATCCAAATAAATTCGTTTTATTTTTCTCTTTGACACCTTGTATATTGTGTTAAGGTAGTGACACCTTGTATATTGTGTAAGGTTTGAGTTTTTTATATATTCATTATTATTCGTTTAGGAAAAACCAATTTTTACTTGTAAGTTTTTAAATTGGACGCATTTATTAATTTTGGCCAAAAAATAGGCTCCCAGTAACCATAGTGCGTTATAAACAATGGAAAATTTATATCAGACATAAATTTTTAACCGTTTACATTAGCTGTCTGACATATATATCATGCAATAAATGTCAGATGTAAACCTACCATTAGTCTTAGCAACAGTTTTTAAGAAACTTAATTTTTTTTATAGAGATTTTAATAAAAACCGGTGTACAATTGTTTATTTGTTTAATGCGTAACGCCCTGTATATAACTAAACTTTCATTTATATTTGTATTACCTGAGTAAAATTCTAAAACCACACCTCGTTTTTGTATGTTAGGTATATTCATTAATTTTATTAAAAAATAAACTAAATACCTGATTTATTGACTTTTAATTATTCCTAGCTGTAGTCGTATTTGCTTTGTGCTAACATTGTTCGAATAACTGTAATATATACGAACGAAATCTAGTCTGCTATTTTATTATCTCTTTTATTTACGCAAAAAATATTAAGTTAGGGAAACTAGGGATAAATGATCAAACTAAGTAAAAAAATTTAGTATTAATGTATAAATGTACACTTATTTTACCTATATTTTATAAAAAAAGAGCCTGTTAACACGTTAAGCCCCAGAGTATGAAAGCGTGATTTTCATCCCAGACTAGACCATTTTTTTTTAAATTTTAGTATTAAAATTATGTTAGTTTTGCTACTTACATAGTGATTTGAGGCTCTGACATATTTTTTAGCAAAAAAACGGTGTGGCCACGTCAGGTGCACACGGTCTGTACAAAAAAAATCTTGTTTTTTGTTTAAACCATGTGCACCAGATTGTCTCACACACACACCACAATATATAAAGCAATATATTGCAACAAATATTACATATTATGATGTTCTATATATTAAACTAAACAATATAAAATGCACTCTAACAATGATAAACAAAACTAAATGAAATCATTTTTTATGATGCCAACACGCGGCTATATTGGACAGTACGGTGAAATGCGTAATTATTTCTTAACATTACATGTGTGGGTATCAAAAAAACAGTCCATGCACTAAAAACAGTTGAGGCAATATGTATGGACTTTTTAGCATTTTTCATTCATTCAAAAAACGAATAAAAATGGTTGCACACGACTTTAACCCCGCGAAACACAAACGTCAACAAATATCCTAACTTACAAAAAATTAATGACGTTTTCGCCGGACTAAGACATATTTTTGTTTTATGTGGACCAATGCTCTCTAAATCCCCATATAACAACACAGAAATTGTGTCCCTGGCGCGGCCACATTCGCCTGAACGCGAATATATATTGTGGACAAATTGGTGCACGTGGTCCGGGATAAAAACATGCTGTGCACCAGTGTGGTACACATGGGGTTTAACGTAAAAAAGCAAAGTAATCATTTTACCCCTCGAGTGCTGGTAAAATTATTCCTTCAGCAAATAACACTAAATTCGAAAAAACAGAACTTTTAAATATCAAAAATCTAAAATAAAATAAAATATTTGCTGTTGCTGGTAACAAGATCGTTTATTTTATTTAACTGTAAAGATCCAGCAACAAATTAGAAACTGGCAGTCTAGAAAGAGATCGGTTGTATAAAAATCATGCTCATTAGGGTGGAACAAAAAACATTTTTTTTTCAAATCGTTTTCGGACAGTCTTTAAAATGTGCCTTCGGATGTACGAAAACTCGTGTTAAAATTTGAACTCTTTAACTTTCTATCTTTAGGTTCCTCATTGGCTTTGAAGTTTGCTAAATATCTTATTTTAATTGATTTTTTTGACTGAATTAACAAATCTAAGGATACATGTTTTACATAATTCTTTAAGCATAATATGTTTAGAATGATGTTTAAAAATATTTTTTAAAATATACTTAATTTGTATGTCTGAAGGTTTCTTTAACCATTTAAAAACTGCACGCCTATGTCCAATTTCCGATTAAAAATAGCGCGTTGGTAATAATGGCATTTGGAACCTTTTATGGTCGTACTGGTAAAACCCACGTTATTAGAGGAGATTAAAATAAAAATTAAATGCAGATCAGGAGAGCTCAAGTATATTAACGCAAGGATTGCAAGACTGTATCAACTAAATGCACATACTAGAAGTATTTTTGGTGGTTAAAAATATTGTACCATTAGTTTCGATAAAGGTATAAAAAACGCATTTTGTAAAAACATACTACTCTATCAGATGAACTTTATTTTGACCTATCCGATTTAAAAGGAGTTGGATTAATAAAACTGCTCGGGATTCGGGAGGGAAGGGTTAGGATATCTGTTTACTCTAAAAGAAACTTTAATCTTTCTTAAGATGAAGTTTTTTCTGTTTCATTTTAATTTTTCCATCCCCGAAGACTAAAAAAATAATAATTTTTTTTCAATTAATTTATCCCAGAACAGTTATATGTTTTTCTCTAATGCCTTCTTATACCTATATTGCAATTATTGGTGTAAAATTTCTAACTACCAAAGAATACTTCTATAGCATCTGCATTTTAACTAAGTAAACCCTGCGTTGATACATTCTAGCTCTCCTCACCAGCATTTTATTTATTGTTTTAAATGAATTGTTTTTAGACACCATTTTAATATCCTCTATTACCGTATACAAAAATAACAAATTAATGATTTTTCATTACATCCACTTCTTTAGTTATACAGAGTCTTTCTAAATAAATGCGAAAAATTTTAGGATGTAAATCCTTGTTCTAAATAATTGATAGTTTGCATTATAAAGATGGGTAAACCATTAGGTAGATATCATGAAAAAAATAACAAAAAATGTCTTTAGTTTTTGCTTAAAAATAAAATAAGTTTCGTATTTAAGCAACCAATAAATATCAAATAAAGGTATATTAGAAATGCCTTAATAGGTGACTACAAAAAATGGTGTTTGTAAAAAATAATTTTTTCCATCCCGGCACGTTATAATTTATTTATTTATTTAAAACTGGTAAGTTTAACGAGAAAAGAAAACTAGAGTTTAAGACTAGTCCATCTAAATGTATACTTTTAGAAATATTGCATATGTGTCTCTTTAAATTTTGTTAGCAAGAAAACTTGAGGTAGTATATTTTCTTAGAATTTTATTGTTTTAACGATTTTTGTTTTTAAGATGAAAAATAAAAACTGCATTTTTTTAGAATTTTTGTCCCACGATATATCCTGAATAATTGACTTTTGACCCCATGTTTATAAAGCAAACTACCCCTAATTTTAAACAAGGAAGCACCTCCTAAATTTGTATTGCATTTGTTTAGAAACACCCTGTATACCACTTATTAAAAAAGATAATATATTTATTTGTCTCGCTTATATAAGGAATGGATCCCCAGTCGTTTTGTCTTCCTCAGTGTCATTTTAGCGTCACATTATCATTCCATTAAGTAATGGGTTGTATATCATGCATATAAAAATTTACCTCGTGCTGGCTTCTGACGATAGAACAACAGTCAATAATAAAATTTAAAGATCAGTAAATATATATATAGTATAGTAGCTAGTTATCTTATGGTAAAAGTCGACAAATTTCCAACTTGATGTAATAATATACTTAAAATTTTGCTAACGAAGATTAATATTATTATTAATATTTCATAAACATCTAAAAAGATTAAACTGACTTTTAAAAAATAAAAAATACTCACTAAAAATAATTAAAAAAAATAGGTCAGGTTATAACATATGGCATTAAAGTATAAAAACATTAACGTATTTAGTTATTAATATTAGAGAATTATTGCAAGTTGCCTTATTAAGCTCGGGAATTATTAATGCCGGCCTTATTTTAATAGTGCTTTTACCCATAATTTAGAGTTATTGCAAATCATGTTGACAGTACCATTAACCTAAAAAAAGGGGGAAAATTTTTAGCAGTTTTACTTTATTGTTTTGTGTTGTAGGGTTTTTTATAACACAATTATAGAAATACATTTGAAAGAGCAAGGTTTTAAGTATTTTTACTTCTAAAAACTTATCGATTTTGTGATCGGCAGCCGTTCGGTTAGACGAACAGTTCCGAGGTTAAAATAAGGCCGAAATAAGGCACAACCTAAAACCGACATAAATAAAGCCGGGCACCATACTTACTAAGGGAGTCCTTATCCTACTTTGCATCTGCGCAAGCTCAGATGTCAAAATAAGGCCAGTAATATTAGTGCCTGGCCTTATTTCACTGTGTAATATTTCTCTATTCAGTAGTTTAGCGCATATGTTATTAACCGATTTATTTTTTTATTTATTATTTTTGACTTTTAAGTGAGCTTATTTATTTTTTTGTAGTCGGCTACATTTTTTAAAACGTGTTAATTTTTCACTTTTTAGTTTATTTTTTGCTTTTTAATTTAATATTATTACAATTAAATTGGTAAACATACAATAAAAAACACTACCAGTTCCTCTTTCAGAGACTATAGTAAAAAGCACAAGAACGTATAATTTGATTGGTATAAAACGTTAAAGACGGTCATGCAAAACTGTTACATTGGGGAAGGGTCATGGTTGGTTATGGTTGGGTATCTTTTTTATTTTTTATAAAACGAGAAAAAATAACTAACTAGAACTAACCATGACGCTCCGCATTTCAATCAATCAAGTTACACGTCCCCGTACTTTTTTTGTAGTCTCTCTTTAACTTCGGCAAAAAGGGTAAACTTTACCCAAAGATGGTCGATTTTGAATGCACCCTTGATGTTTGAGTATATACCATTCTAGAGGCAACTTTGCCGCACAAACAACTTACATCAGAGAGGAAACAATAAATATAGTACCTTCCTCTCTTCACATTCTGACTTGTTTTTTTATGGGAGCACCGCGAAAGTAAACTTTATCAAATAAAAAAATAATAATAAAATTGGTTTACAATTGACCAAGTAATCGCGTAAGATACCAAAAAAAACTTACAGGTGAATTAGTTACCTCCTTCCTTTTAAAGTCGGTTAAAAAGTAATAAAGAAAGCAAGTATAAATAATAATTTTTGTAAGTTAAAAGTTTTTTGTAACCTATTTTAAAATAATTTATTACTTAGCACGACCATGTTTGTTTTTACTTTTAAAATGAATTCTTCTTTTTAATTTTTACGTCATTTTTGCTTATTTACAAGTTGGCCATTTTTACATAGTAAAACGACAAGTTTAATTGATTTCTTAAATTGATTACTTTTTAGAATAGGTAAATTTTAATTTAGTTTAAATCATTTAATCGGTAATCCGAACAGATATGGTTTAGGTACTTGTCCAAAATTGCGAATTGTCCGGATTACCGAAAAAGTGCTGACAATGAAGAACAAATTGTATTCAGCTCTTCTTCGGACGAGTGTAAAAGCTCATTGTCAATGAGAAGCAATACCTTGCATGGTTTATTGGCGTTACTCAGATATTACTTCAAGAAAATGTTGCTTTAAACCATTCAAGGAATATGTTTTGAGCCATCCATCCTTTGGTACTTGCCTGGTATTTCACAGGCGACTGTGTATTTTTGAAGATTTGGGAATTCTTACATTTATCTAACACAAGTAAAGACAACTTATATTTGTCTAATGCATTTGAGCATGGCATAAAAGTTACATGGTCTTTTGAACTTTCCATCCTGGTGCCAATTTTTCATCTTTACGTACCCACGTTGTGTTTGGCACACCCCTCCAAAAAAGTGCGGATTTATGGGCATTGTAGACTTGGTTTTTAGTTAATTACATTTCTTAAATCAGGGCTTAAAGTTTAAGTTGAAAAGGAGCAACTGCTTCAGCGTTACTTGAAACACGTTCTCCACATACTTTGAGAAAACGAATACCATGTCTCCCCTTAAATTAGTCGAGCCTTCCTGTGGAGTACTGCCATTTTTTACATATGGTCTATTGTTTTCCCAAATAAAAACTAATCCACACCACAGCTTTGTTTAATTTTTTGCTCATTAAGCCGTGATTTGTCGTGCCTTTTGGCAGAGTGTCCGGATTGTAGAGGTAAAACTCTGAAAGTGTCCGAACTGTAACGGGTGTCCGATTGACTGGAGTGTCCGGTTTAGGGGTATCCGAATTGTCAAAGTGTTACTGTATGAACAATAAGTTATAACATATAATATTTTATAAGTATATATGATTTTTTAAACAGGGTGGCGCACCACAGACGCCTCGGTCTATAGTACAAAAAAGGTAATATTTTTAAAAATATTTTTATACAGGCATATGTAGGTATATTAGGAACATAATTAAGAAATTATAGGGAATTATACAGGGTGCTCCAAAAATCCATATTAAACTTATGTTTTTTTTAAAGAACCCCTGTATATTAGTTTATTTTTGGATTGTAGGAATAAAAATAAGGTAGGTCTTATTAAAATCCGTGTGCCATCACCTACATGTAATATTTTTGCTAAAAATTATTAAAGGTGTCCAAAAACTAATGCAAATTACCTGCTTATTTTAAATGGTACCCCCTGATAATTGTTCAATTTTTTTAATTAATTAAAAAAAAGTAAAGTAAGTTTCTAATGCAATTTTTATGCTAAAAATGTACCGTTTTCAAGATATTAAGGATTTTTAAGTAATTTTTTAAAAAAATCCGATATAGGGTAACTTTGTTATTTTAAATAGAACACCCTGTATAATTTCTAAAAATCTTATAATTTAATCTTGTCTCTTTAAAAAAATGAAACGTAAACTATGGTTATTTTAAAAAACAATGGATCTATTAACCTTCAGAAAATTGACTTCACGGCGATTAGGACTATTATACCGGGTGATGCATCGCCGGGCGGGACATAGGAAATCCCATGTAATTTTGAATGGGGTCAATTATTGGCTCCCCTAATTATTTTAGAGAAAAATTATATTAAAGTTTATTGAAGAACATGCAAATCTACGTAAGTACATGGTAAAAACTTTAGATTTCTCGGTTAACTCGTTTGCTAGTTAGATGCTAATATATTTTTACAAATTGTTGCATTATTATCGCCTCATATTTATGAACAACAATTAAAATATCAGTTAGCGTGCATTACGTTATCATTTTAAAATTTAGTGCTTTATTATTATTAAAAAATCGTACAGTGAAAAGATTAAAGTTGTATTTATACAAACGAATTAAGTTAAGTTAAACTAAACTAGAGTAACAAATTTCAAGAACTTATGGTATTTACAATATTTACATGATTCAATAAATTATTATCTAATAATATTACAATAATTAATATGTTGGAAATAAACTTAAGATTTAAGATTTTTTTAATATTCCTTCATTGACAATAACCCAGACGCTCATAAAATTGTCTTCGTACATTGGCTAACTGGTAAATTGAAGTTTTATTGCATTCTGCAGAAATAGCATTTTTTAACTCATCTAGATTAGAGTAATTTTTATCCTTGTATATCATGCTTTTTAAATGGCCCCAGAGGAAGAAGTCATTTGGCGAAATATCAGGAGACCTGGCTGGCCCATTTATGGTGTAATGTAGGCCAATAACAGTTCCATTTAAAGCATTGTGTAAATATTCCCGAACAGCCAGGGTATTGTGTGCCGGGCAGCCATCCATTTGGTACCGAATTTCCTGATTTTCCCTGGATACATCATTTAAAGCGGGTAAAATTAGTTCTTTGAGTAGTTTTAAATAAAATTCTGCATTCAAATTTTGATTAGGAAAAAGTGGTCCAATAATATATTGTCCGAAAATCCCCGCCCAAACATTTGCCTTCTGTGGATATTGCGTCCTCGTTTCGACAAATCTGTGTTGGTTTTCTTTACTCCAGTATCGGTAATTTTGATGATTGGGTTTATTGTTTAACGTAAATGTGCACTCCTCAGTGAAACAAATATTTCTTAAAAATTCCCTGTCCATATTTGCCTTTTCCATCATGTCAAAACAAAATTTCTGCCGTCGTAGTTCATCTCCATCCCTTAGCTCTTGATGTCTTTCATATTTGTATGAAATGTATTTAGGCCTTTTAAAAACCGGAGCACTGTTGATTGATCTTTTCCTATGATATCCTGAAGTTTTCTTGTATTCACCTTCCCTTCATTTTCTTCCACGTGCAATAAAATTTACAAGTCTCTATCATCTCTTACATTTTCTTCTCTTTGATACTCCCTAGCTTCACATCTGCAGTTATTTATCACTGTGCCATTGGTCTCAAATTTTTTGATAGTCCTTTCGACTGATGATTTTCCGGGTATCGGTTTATTCGGATACTGAGTACCATTTAATCATCAATATGTTTTCTTCAGTAGTATAACTCACGGTTAATCTTTCGCTCTACGATTTCTGATAACAACAAAGCACTAAATTTCAAAATGACAACGTTATGTCCTGCTAACTGGTATTTTTATTGTTGTTCATAAATATGAGGCGGTAATTTTTCTAAAAAATATATTAGCATCTAACTAGCAAACGAGTTAACCGAGAAATCTAAAGTTTTTACCATGGACGTAGATTTGCATGCTCCTCAATAAACTTTAATAGAATTTTTCTCTTAAATAATTAGGGGAGCCAATAATTGACCCCATTAAAAATTACATGGGATTTACTATGTCCCGCCCGGCGATGCATCACCCGGTATAACAATGGAAAATTGCCACATAACGGTTACAAAACAATACGAGAACAAAGCTAAAGATAAAGTTTTTGAAGGTCAATAATTCTATTATTTTTTTTTAACAACCGTTATACATTTTTTAAAGAAAAAAAAGATTTTTCAAAAATATACATATACAAATTCCATTTAAAATAACCAAGTTACCCTGTATCGAAAAATTAGGTTTTGTTTTTTTAAACAAAGTACTTAAAAATCCTAAATATCCAAAAACATACATTTTTGGCATAGGAATTGCTAAAGAAACTTACTTTATTCTATTTTCTTAATCCAAAAATGAAACAATAGACAGGGTGTTTTATTTAAAATAAGCGGGTAAGTTGCAGTCTAAGGTAGCTAGTATTAAATATTAGTTTCTGGACACCCTGTATAATTTTAGAAAAAAAAGTACATGTAGGTGATGGCACAGTTTATATTCTAGGAATAATACATAACGTACAAAATCAAGCGTAGGTAAGGTAGGATATATTAAATTTTGTTTTTGTCATGATTTTTCAAACATCCTTATATCTTTAAAACCCTTCATTTTTGGTATAGGCATTCCGATAAAACTTACCATTTTTTATTCCTACAATCCAAAAATGAGCTAATATACAGGGTGTTCCATTAAAAAAACATAAGTTTGATCCGGATTTTTTTTGAGCACCCTGTATAATTCCTCATAATTTCAAATTATGCTTCTAATATAACTGCATCTGCAACACATTTTTAAAAAAATTACCGTTTTTGTATTATATTGTGGTGCGCCACCCTGTATATACTTATAAAATCAAATTAATTAATGTCGTTCGAAATTCACCCATACAAATACGTTCCGCAATTCACAAATCGCATTTCGTAAGTATATAAACTAAGCTTTACATGAGCCGGCGTTTGGTAGGCCGATTCTGTAAAGATACCTAATTTTCAAAGAAAAATTCAAGCTGTTTTGAGTTTTTCTTAACTGCGACTTACTACTAAAAATTATTTTTAATTTAGTAAATTTGTCTGCTTATGACAAATGTATTTCTCGTATCTTTTTGCAAATATGTTTTCGCGTATTATTTTAATTTTAAGTATTAATAAAGTACATTTGGTTGTTTCTACGTTTCATCTAAAAGTAAAATCGATAACTAATATACATACGATTGGTATTTTGCATCAGATTCAAAAGTTGTTTCTTCCTTTGATGGTTTCATAAGTTTTCCGTGCCTTTCTGTGAGTATTATTTACCACTTTAAATTTACTTTAAAGCTCGAAATCTAGTATCGTATTTTCCTAGTTGCTCTTTATTTATTTTAGGAAATATCTATTTGTGGATTTATGTCATGCAACAAAACCAAGTTGCATACTTTAAAAACTCTTAAATATGTATTATTGTTGTTAAATCGTATAATAGGTTATTATATTTTAAATCTTATTTGGTTTGTTTTTTTTAATCAGATTGTGTAATTATAATTTATAAATAAATATGTTTATAGATTTTGATTTCAGTTTCGTAACACTAAGTAGCTTTTTAATTTATTGATCATTTTATTCATATACTAATCACAAGACCTATAAATTTACAATTAGTATAGTATATTTCCTAACAAGTGCTGGAAGTGCTACTTTTCCGCACGCGACTGCAGTGCGGTCAAATGCGGAAAAAGCACTTTTGGCACGTGTTAGGAACGCTATTTTTTCTACGAGCGTAAGGAAAACATAAAAACTAAAATTTCATTTATTTATTCTTTATTTTAACACAATGCTACCTTATATCTTACTATACCAAAGCAAAATTCTCTTTTAAATATGAAGTGCATGATAATCCTTCGTTGCGACTCACTAATATTTGGTTTAAGATTTTTGTACTAGTGCGGAAAAGTAGTGCTAAAGAGTGTTCTTTTCCACACTAGTGCGGAAAAGTGACACTTTTAAACTAAATTGCTTACGGAAAAGTGCTGCTTTTCGCACGCTAGTATAAAAAGTATTCTACACTGGCAAAATGTCATGGCAACCTTCTGTTTTCTACTGTTTATTTTCCTCATTTGAAAGACCAATTAGAGACTAACATTTTGTTGGAAAATTTTGTTTATATTAGTGATAGGTGATAGGTATTATCTTTAAGCTATTTTTAAGATCTTTTTAATGGTAATATAATATACAGGGTGCCTCATTAAAAAAAAAAACATTTTTTTACCCTGTATACACCAGTATCACCGTTAAAAGATCTTTAAAAAAGCTTTTACACCACATTAGGTACATCTACTTTATTAGTTTTAACATATGGCCTTTCAAATCAGCCACACCTTTTAGTTCGCCTGGCAGGTACTTGTGCTCATTGAAAACGCCTGTCAATTTTTTTTTTTTTTTTTGAATTTTTGAAATGAATAAACTAAATCCTAGAAAAATATTAAGCTTACAGCTTCAAGTTTTTTTGTTTTTATTATGTTTTTAAACTTTTAAAAATATACAGGGCGATGATGTGCACGGCTGATGCCTGCCAGGTGATGATTTTCCTACTTACCAGGATATGACTCATCACTATACAAATTTCCAGCGTTAGAGGTCTAACGTTACTCGAAGGGTTAACTAGCTCTCCTACTCTATGGTTAATAATATTTTTGCGAAATTTATAAACCAAGTATCGTACAATCCGTGATATAATTCTACTCCAGAAAACTTTTTAATTAAAAAAAATCTTCTCCCTATTAAGTAACGAATAAAATTAACTATTTGTTGTCCTTAATAAGGATTAAAAAAAATTCAAAGTGATAATATTTATTTTTTAAACCTTTAAAATCTAGAACTTTTTATGAGTTCAGCGTTTCTCTGCTAACTCCAAGTCAGTTTTTAACTACAGTTTCCATTCAAAATATATTATGGTTGTCGTCACTACAAATAACAATAATTTAATTTGCAGATGTTTCGAATTACCCATTTAATTTCCTAATTTAAAAATAAACGTAAAATACATTGTTAAACAAAAAAAGTTGATGTTAAAAGAAGTGAGATAATTAAGCCTATGAGCTATGACCAAATTTGGTAGGCCTTATTAGCCGCACCTACCTTAATATATTTTTGTTCAGGTGTTTTTCTTAAGTGCCCAGTGTTTCACACTAGCAAAATATCACAACTACCTTCCGTTTTCAATTAATTAAACTACTACCTTTTACTATCTTAATAAAATTACCATAATGGTTTTTTAAAGACAAAATTTAGTTAGGTGTTAAGCAAAAATATTGTTGATTTATATGCAAATTAAAAGTTGAAGACTGGCTTGTAATTTTCTCCTTTTTTCTTGTGCCTCTTAATGTCTTTTGGGAAATGCATGTTCTTCTCATAGCCAAAAAAATGTATCCCTTAATAACGTTTTTAGCCGGAAACCACCAGAACTACCTATATCATACCTTTTTTTTGTAACATACCTACGGATAAGAGAAACCATGGCATGCTAAAATTTTCGTACCGCTTTTGCGGCAGGCTTGGCGGCAGGCTTGTCATTTTTCCAGTTTACACTTTAAATGCGTCGGTCGAAGCCTCGCCTCGTGTAACATCAGCGATGGGGAGACACGTAAGCTTACTGAAATGACTAACTGGCGGCAATTTAACGAGAAACGAATAAAATTATATTGGGAGTTTTCGCATGACCTGTCCTTAAATCGGCTATTCCATGATTACTCTTATATTTTCCTTACTCTATGCTTAAAATCTACATAAGGGCATTTGGAAGTAATTAAACATTTTTTTTAAATGCTCTCTTAATTCAGAATACAGCGTCACAAATGCACCTTTTTAGTAACCTTTGGTGTATTACAGGATGTACCCAAAACGTCTACTTTTGAATTTTTTTAAATTAAGCAATATGTGGCAACGGCAACAATGCTTAAAACACGATGTTGCTCGTTCGTTTTAAGACTGACAAGCGTGTCCCATCTAAAAACAGAATTCACGCACGACGTAAAACGCGCGTCGAGCGTTCGTACGCCCCATGTGTATCGGGTCTTAGATCTGCCACGCACTAGCAATTTTTTTGGCAACTAAAAAATTGTGTTAATGAAACGTATTTGTTATTATATGTTAGCAGGCATTAGCAACTTTTTAATCACGGCAACTCAAAAATTACATCTTTAACTATTTTAAGGGCGATTCAAACCCAATACCGTTTTTGGTTTTCTCTTTTGTGTTTTTTTTAAATAAAAGCCATAATAACTGCTGTCCTAGTGAAATCCATCTAAACAGTGCAACACCCTATTAGACGAGAGCGCGGAACACAAATTTATTAGCCACTTTTTGGTTAAGCAACTTTTTGTGGGTTAATAAAAAAGTTTCATAGTGCGCGGCTAGCCTTAAAATAATCATTTTAAAAATAAATTTTGTTTATCGTACATACGATGCCCGAAGTAAATATTATTACCATTTTGTTTGTATTTTAAATAATATTGATTATCAATGTTAGAGTTTAGAGAGCAATACTATCATTATAAAAAAATAATTAAATATATTAATATATTAATATAAAGACTGGTGTGCGTTTTGTTGACGCGAAATTAGTAATAAATCTCGATACCCACAATGAATTCTGTTAGTGGTACCTATGAGCTTGTTGAAAATGAAAATATTTATGAATACCTAATTGAATATGGTAAGTCAAAAAAGTTTATTTTGGGTTTAATTAAAAACACAGTATAAATTTATTATTAATTTTTCTACGATAATGTTTGCAAATCAGAAAATACTTTTAAAAAATTATAAAAATATTTTTAGAGTTTACTTTGAAAAAGTGCACTAGTTTTAAAAATTTAAAATGTTTTAATAAATATTTGCAGTTGCACAGTCGATTTCTGTTAATATTTTCTAATATGTATATTAAATATATACTTTATTTGTTTTATGAATTTGTATTTTTTTCTTAGGAATACCTGAAGATAAAGCAAAACTGTTTAACTTAGCAAAAATTAAACTTAAGGTCGAAGATAATGGGGATACAGTAACTTTCTTTAATAATTTTCACCCTAAACCTCTGGTACTAATTATGGGCGAAGAAGTAGATGAATATATGCCATTACAAGAAGTTCTAAAGGTAAATAAGAATAATAATGCTTAAGTTGAATATTTATTATTGCACTTGCATTTATTTTGAAATTTTTATTAAAACCAATATATTTTTTTTATTTACTCAAACACCTATTTTTTTCCATAATGTCAAATTTTATATAAAGCACCCATTAAAACGAAATGTTTTAGCCAATAAATTACACAGCCACACAAAAAGAATAAAAGTAGTTGCTTCGAAAACAGGCCACTTCAAGATTGTTAACAGCCCCACAAAAAGTGTCAAATTTCCAAAACTAGACCACGGTATCTTAATGTTTTGGGGTCGCTTAATCCGAATCTGGGATTGGTTTGAATTTGTTGTCAAATCATCAAAATTAATTGAATATAGACCACAATAGTGATATCTTTATGCATTTTGAGTCACTGAATCTAAATCCGGGGTCAGTTTGACCCCATTAGGTCAAGGTCATTTTAAGGTCAGCTACCCAACAAACTTCAATATATCATGATTGTGGTCTATTTTTGATACCTTTTAATGATGTGACCTTGATATGACCTTTATATAAACCTGATGGGATTAATGTGACCATGAACTTGAATTCAGCGACCCCGAAAACGTAAAGATACCATGATTATGGTCCAATTTTCGTAAAATTTTAATGATGTGACCTTAATATAAACCTAACCTTAACCTAATGAGGTCAAAAGGTCGATTTGACTTTGGATTCTAACAACCATACCACAATTATTGTCGTCTATTTTCGTTAAACTTTGATTATGTGACCTTGAAATTACCTTTGCAATGACCTGATGGGTCAAATTGACCTTAGATTCTAACTCAAAACATAAAAATACCGATTTGTCGTCTATTTTTGATAATATTACGTTGACAGTAACCTGATGGGGTCAATTCGACCCCAGATTCGGATAAAGCGACCCCAAAAACATAAAGAAACCATAGTCTTACTTTCAGAGTTAAAACTTTTTTCTATTTGTGTGGCTGTGTTATTAAATGTCGTTTGGTATAAAATACAGAAATTGGCATTAATAATTATAATTATCAATATAATTAAACATAGTTTTGTTTTAAATATGTCTATAATAATTATTGTTTTTGTGGCCAATACACCAGTTTGTAAGGCCAACAAATGATTTAAAAATGTTGTAGAGTACTGGTACTAGAGAAGGAAATGTTATAACCATTAATTCAACGTATCCCAGTGGCCGAAAGGGTATAAGAATTTATGATTTTCAAGGTGACAAATTAGTTTGCGTAAGTACTAATAAAATCAAATACATTTTTTTAACAGTCCGCATCAAGGGCATATTTGTGTACCCGGAGAATGTTGTAGAGTACTGGTACTAGAGAAGGAAATGTTATAACCATTAATTCAACGTATCCCAGTGGCCGAAGGGGTATAAGAATTTATGATTTTCAAGGTGACAAATTAGTTTGCGTAAGTACTAATAAAATCAAATACATTTTTTTAACAGTTCGCACCTAGGGCATATTTGTGTACCCGGAGAACCTGAGGCAGAGGGGTCAGCGACTGACCTCAGCTTTTTCACTTGGATGTGGGATATCAGCGGTAAAACCTAAAGTTGAAACCTTTTTTATAACAATAAGTTAAAATCTATGTTTAGTGCTGGAATAGGATTATTTTGCAATAATGTTTTTATAAACATTTTTCCTATTCAATCGGCATAGTTTATTTCTTAGTTGTTTTATTTGTCCCAATTTTAACACTGCTTTTATGTATTTTTTTTTTATGTTTTAGACAATTTCTATCTCTAATTCAAAGATTGTTGCAAGAAGAACGTACGCACGTATTATAAGTGATTAATGCCAGGACAAACATAAAATGTGTGATATATAATTTTTTTTTGTACTTTAGAATTAGGTTTTAAAATAAAAATTTTATTATTATCACATATGTGATTTATTTATATTGATTGTTTATAAGTTTTTATAATTTTTAATTTTGCTTGCCCAGAAACCTTAATATAACGAATTTTGTAAACGCAGTTTTAGTGCAGCAGTTTGTCATATCATAGCAAACGGTAAAAATAAATTTTAAAGAGGTTTAAATATGTTAAGTTTGGTCTGACCAATTCATTGTAATAAAAATATATATAAATTTATATAAGAAAAAAACAAAACAATAAAAATGAATGTAGCACAAAACTGATTAGTTTCTGGACAAGTAATGAAATGAACTTCATGATAAGAACAATTTTAAAACATTTTTAAGGGGGTTTCTTTTGACGACACTTTTTTGTCGGTCAAGTTTACCGCAATTTTTAAACATTGTGCCAAAAATCGTAAGTGTTACAGTCACGAAACCCACGTAGTCCGATACCTGGAACATGTGTTTGAGCCCGGTTTTATGACTGTTACCTTTAACATTTGTAGTACGATGTGTCAAAAATGGCATATAAAACATTGTGGTAAACTTGTCCGATAAAAAAACTGACGCCTTTGCCAAGTTTTTGAATTTGTGTTTTTTATAAAAATTTAAAACATAAGGACATTATTAAAAACAAGTTGAAGTAGCGTTACTAGGTATATATTAAACGGTTTTGCCTTTATTGAAAATAACCCACTGTATACTTAAATAAAAAAATTTAACCGAATTATATTTTAATTGACTATATTTATATTTTTGACCTGTAATCAAGGAGAATCTTTTGACCTTTTTTAAAATATTACAAATAATTCTAACCAGAACATGGTGACCTAATGATTTTGATAAGAAAACTATAATGATAAGTTAAAAATGCGAATTCTATAGTCTGTCCACGAATGGGGTTTAAAAGAGGATACATGGGTAAAAAATTTAATTTTTCAAGAATAAGTTATTCAGATTTCTCCAGGTTAAATTCAATCTAAAAATTTGTGGCTGTTTTTACTTTGTTGTTGACTCTATACAGTTGGATTAACAATTTCGTAAGCAGAAAGTAATTATACTTGAAAAAATAAAGTAAAAACTGACCTCCAATCTTCCCCAACTTCGCGTTTCTAAATTGTTGCTGACTCTTTAAACTGTGACAAAAAAATTATGTGCAGCAATAAACGTAAATTGTACTTTAAAAAGTCGGGTGAAAAGCTAGCACAGTCAGTAGCAGTTTTTTAAAATTAAAAAAAAGTTTTTACCTAATTTTTTGCAGCAACAAAGAGACTTATTTTTATTTATTTACCGGAAATAGTTTTGGCAACTAATTAGCAACTAAGAAGCAACAAATTCTGTTTATTTTTCAAATTTCGCCGATTTGCCATTGCCAGCTTTCCGCACCTATTAAAACCTTAGTGTTTGTACAGTCCTTTAGCCAAATTTTAAACGGTTGTTGGTCTGTAATGGTAGGAAAGTGCAAGAGGAGATTTCAAGATTTTCTACAGCGTGGCAGATTAATATACTGAAGGATACCTGTACCCGGTTAAAAACCTCCACCAAATATAAGCCCCGTGTACAGGGCCGATCATAAAAACAAAAATATGGCCATTAGAAATTTTCGCGGGCGTTAGATTAGGCGGAATAAGTTAATAACATGCTAAACAGCGTATATTGTACTAATCTGTCAATTTAAGAATAAAGTTAAATAAGCGGACGGCTACAAAGTTGTTAATAAAAACGTCGATTTGACATTCTCAAGCGTGTTTTTTTTGGGAAAAATAATTTAAGGATAACCAAAAATATATAATCCGATATAATCTAAACGATTTCCACAAGCTAAAATGTACCAGTTTTTTTGACATATTTAAAAATCTATAGCCGCTTTCCCCACCGATGAAAAGGTATAAATTAGGCTGCGTCCAAACTTGCAACAATTTGCAAAACATCCGTCCAAACAAACCAACCTTTTTGCGCGCTCCTTTAATGCAAAAACCGTCAAGCTCTGAATTACCGCGGAATAATTTCCCAAGCCCTTGGAACGACGTGAATTCCGTCCACGTCCATGTCCGCGCTATGTGGCGCGCTATTCGGCGCGGCTAATTGTTGCACGTCTAGACGCAGCATATATAGGTATATAACAGTATTTCCTTTTTAGCTTTGCAACCCAATGGGTCTCTCTGACGCATAAGTATTCTTGTTCTTGTCAAACTCAACTTAGATTTTACTAAATGACGAATGATGAGGTCTGGCGCGTCTTAGAATTTTGCGCAGAACCACACTATAATTATACCTCCTTTATAATTTAAATGGAACAAGAATAGAGAACTACTAAACTACCTTTTAGCATAAAAATAATTTTAGTAAGTGGTATAGCGCCAAAAAAGCACCGGCAAGTTATTTTTTTTTCAAATTGGAAGGTGAGTCATGGAGCACCCTTTTCTTTTTAATCTCCGTTTGTTTTTAAAAATTGCCTCTGTTGTTCCAGTTTTATTAAAACTGCATTGTTTGTACAGTATTAAAGCCAAAATTTTAAACGCTTTTAGGACTGGACGGTTTTCAAAAAAATTATACGGTGATAACTACCTACAGTTAAAAGGCCCTTAAAACGAGTGCTGCATAACTCCTTTCTATTTGAAAAAAATGCTAGTACACCTTTGGCACTAAGCCTCATGAACGAAAGTATTTTTATGCAACAAAGTAAGTTAAAATAAGCCGGTTCATACGTATTTCTATGTTATCCAAAGGTGCCAAAGATGTGACATATCTATGCTAATATTATAAAGAAAAAAATTAGTAGGGAAAACAGGCCTAAGATGACATACTCAGGTAAAATAAGACACTAATTTTTAAATTTTCTGCTTTAGCAGCAACTTTTAAATGTGTTGGAGCGTGTAAAGTGATCACTGCAGTCAGTATTAAAATTACCGTACAGGTACGTGTCCCTTTGCATGACATTTCAAGTTTAATTTTTAATTTACCCACAGAAAAATAATTCTAATTAATTTAAAATTTGTGCATTTATAAATATGATTACCATAGGTATACTTATACTCTCGAAATTTAAGCATGTTTGCTAAATTGTCGTTTTTTGGGTAAAATACTATTTTAACTGTTTTTTAACGTCAAAAACTTTTTTTTGATGGTTCGTAAATATGAAACGAAATCTATACGCCAAGGTTGTTTAAAGTTGGCCCATGCTGAATGCTCTTAGTCTCCCCTAGAACGAAGATAGTTTTCATGAACTTTGTTGTTAAATTAAAAAACAGTCAAGAAAATTAACATACCTTATTGAATGTTAAATGTTTTAATTTAAAAAAGTTTTAAATTTATTTAATGTATATGTTTTTACTTTATAGAATCCTTAGAGTCGTCTGTTGAAGGTATAATGTCATTTTAGCCTAAGCTATTGGGTCATTTTATCTGACACCATGCCTAAAATGACATACTTAAAGACATTATGAAAATTTGTCGTTATATTTTTCTCTATGCTGGATTAGGTGAACCTTTGCTTAAGTAAATACTAAGAATCGCATTATTAGTTTTTAAAATATAGGCAAACATTTATATAGTATTTTATTTTAGGCCATTTTCCCCTAACTTGTTGGTTGCTAAGGGTTAATCTTTGAAAATACTAAATTATCATATTTTTTTTCTTCACAGAAAGATACACTATTTAGGACAAGCTATATAGGCTATATTTTGTTATAATTGAAAAAAAGTTCAGTAACAAAAATATTTATCGGCCAACGAAGTGGAAAACGGGTCACCTAGTTTGTCAATATAAAGATAAATTCAACTTATTTAAAAATTAAATTCAAAATATATCATTGTAAGTTTTCGATGTATTTTCAATAAATACTTACCATTGGTATCCTTGTGTACCTAAATTTAACATAAGATAATATTTTTAATTTTTGTTTTCAGCAATATTTCAAACATTGAGAGCCTAGTGAGTTGGAGGTGTATACAGGTATTTCATTTAAGAGAAAAATAACATATTTTTTAACTTTTCACGTATTTTTAAGGAATTTAAGATAGCCGATCAATGTATTTTTGATCGGAGAATTTAAAAATCGTAAATATAAAACAACTGCAATAAAAACACAATATTTACGTTACTATATATATATATTAGGTTTCTAAATGGAACATTTTACTTACTATTCCATTTTTGAATTTTATGGTTTATTTTAAGTGTGTTTTAATATGGCTACGTCTTCCTTTAACTATTTTTTAGTTAATGAAGATAAACCCGCGCTGCTAACCTCGTCACTAAGCCGTTAATATTTTTATCTTGGGAGTGGGGTCCCGTAGCATTTTTAAAAATTACGTCATAATTTTATGCTACTCATATACACCGGTTAAAAATCGATAACCTAATTTCATCGAGGCACTTCCACGAACGTACCCTTCTTCTTAACTACTCGGATTCACCAATACGACCTTGTAGCCACCCTGCTATGTTGCCACGTTTCGTCAGAAGTTTCTTTCCCTAAATGTTTTTCATTGTGAAGTATTTTCGGGGATTTTTAGGAAGATTGTTACTTCGTTGACAACACTGTTTAAGTTTTCAGTGCCCATCAGAGATCAGCTGATTTTTCTTCCCGTTTGACAGCCCTTTTTGAAAAACGTTCCTTAATGGCGTAGTAGTTCCGGCGTGATCTCCTCTTTTGTGAATAAAATTACCAATTATTTTATGCCCATGAAAGTGGTTTTGTGCTTAAAACAACAATAATTTTGATTTGTTGCCTGTAGTGGGTTTAAGTTTTGGGAGATCACGGATTTGTTCGATTTTGAAAGGTTTTTCTTCGGATCCATGTAGAAGCCATATGCTGTTTTTCAACTTTCCTGGTCATCTGACACCTTCCTAATCAGTATCTTTGCCATAGGCGAATTTTTCTACATTTTGGGGTTTTTTTATCTACCGTTTTTCTCTTCCCTTCCTTTTTTGATTTAATTTGGCCTAATTTTGGATTCTGAGTAGCTGAATCTTGCATGTACGAGTAAGCAATCTCCCGTACAACAACAACCATCGAGCCTATTTGACAGGACATCTCAATCCTGCAGTCCTGCAAGACACCAACCAGAAATTAAGGCCTGTATAGTTTTAATTAGGACATGACATAATATTTAATTTTTTTACAATCAAGGATAAGCTGACAAATTTATTTTTGTGTCAGTGAATCACAAAGCTGGGAAGCTCACTGACAAGTGAACATAAAATTTAGGAATTTTTCTGAATAAACTAGTATTTAGGTACCTTTTTGTGTTTATTTGAATGAATGTAACCTAGTACTACCACCATATATTCTATAGCAATTTTCTTGATTTTATATGCTATACTAAATCTTTTAAACTAAATCAAGTGGCGCTCAAAATGATAAGTACAGCCTAACCTACGACCCAAAATGCTCTCTGATGAACAGCTGCCGTTCACTGTATGTTTAACTGATTACTTTATTAAAAACAAACATAATAATTTATATTTTAAATAACTATATATTTGTTGACCTGTAATCGGGAACTTACCTCAGTCCAAAAGTGAATGATTTCGGAGATACAGGGTGTATAAAACAAAATTAATTTTGGTGTTATTTTTTATTAATCATTTTGCTGATAATAAATGTATTATTTCAACATTTGGCCATAGGAGATTTTAGGGGGTAAAAATAATAATCTGTACTTAATTTAATTGTAAACTCCAGCGGGCGCTACCTGCGGTATCTTGCACAAATAAAAAACAAAATAACTTCTTTGGGAACTTTGCATGTAAGTTTTAGATACAAATTTTTATTCTTCAACATATTTGGGGTGTAAAGTTTAAAAAAAAATAACTTTTTAACCATTCTGTATACAAAAAGTTTGGTCATTTAGAACATAGGTTTATTTGAACTTTTCTTTTAGGAACACCTGGAGCCCAAGGATTAATACTATAAAAGAACAGCATCTAATTTCAAAACACCCTGTATACCTTTGGCATAGTATATTGTTATTTCTTACTTCCCAAAACTCCCTCTAGCTAGCTTAATATTGTAACAATACACCTATTATTAACAAAATCTATACGCATATTATAAAGAGGTAAAGTGTGTAACTTTGTTTGTTTGTAGGAGCTAATCTTCGGAATTCTGAACCGACCATAAATATGTTTTTACAATCAAGAAGCTACACTAGGTGAGGAGTGCTATAGGCTATGTTTTACTATGATTAAGCAAAAAGTTTAGAAAAAAATAAAATTAACGTCCAACTAAGAGGGCACGGATCGGCTAGTTATTTATAAGAAGCTACAACCAGAATAAATTTTTGACAATCTGTATCTCCGAAGTACTTTTAGACTAGGCTAAGTTGATTATCATATTTTAGATTTATATTTATATTTTAGCCTCAGGAATTTCTGGTAGATTTTTTACGCACCTTTTAGAGCACACCCTGTATTTTTTGTGTATCATAGTTCAATTTAAAAAATAAAGATTACGATGATTAATAACCCAATCACTAAACACACACCTCTGATAAGCAATCCTACGCACCTAACAATAAGTATTATTAATTTTTGTGTCAGTACATATTTTGGTGTGACGCGATAACTTTGTAGTATTTTATGATATATTTTATCTTTTATCTGTTTTGAAAATGTCAATATCCGGAAAATATAAATTGGACAAAAATGAAAACTTTTATGAACATCTTGTAGCTCTGGGTAAGTTATTATTATTTTTAAGTTTTAAACAAACAAAAGTTATATATTATTACATGAATCAATCAACATTTTTTTATCTCAGTTTTACAATTTTTATAAACTTTTTTGTTTTAATGTTTTTGTTTGTGTGTTTTGTTTATTTATTTTAAATAATAGGTTATTACTTCGTTAATAATTGTAATCTGCAATGAGCAGAGCACATTAAACAGTTTTAACAATAAAACAAAAAGAAATCACATTAGGTACGTCTCATTTACACAAATTTTAAACCCAAAACAAGACAGAATCAAAAAACAGGGGAAGACTACGATTCAGCTAAGAGAGCTTTTTGTTGCTCGCACACTATATCAAACGATGGGGTAATAAAGAAATAGTTCATTGCCATCTTTATTTGTATGACGCCTCTGTCCTTTTCTTAGCTGAATTCTACTTTAATTATGTTTAGCCATATTACCCTACCCCAAGGACAATCAAATTGTTCTACAGACAACAGTTCAGTTATCCAAGTAACTGATTTTTCAAGATTGTAGTTGTCTGTCGGATATTATTTAATCCTTTAGCGCCTTTACACACTAAGCCGGTTTTAACAGAAAGAGAGATAAAAACTATACGAGGCCTTTGAGTTTGCCGACGTTCCCCGTTCTCTGCATGTGAAAGGTTTTATTTGACTCCATACACTTCGATAGCATTGGTCCGTCGCCCGTATTTCTGTCTTTCGCTAATATGATTGATAATAAATATTAATGCGGTAAGAGGTAACATAAATTAGATATTCGATTTTTTGACATTTGACCTGTCATATTTCGAGTTTCTTACACGATATTTTTAGGAGAGTATTTTGTACCATAAAGGTATGTACAGGTATTTAGCTTATTCCGTGAGATTACGAGGTAAAAGTGTAAGTTAATTGAGCTAATCGACGTTTCGGTGGCAAGTGTGCCACTGTTGTCAAAATAAAATTAAATAAAAATAAAAATTAGGTTTCCATGAGTGTGCCCAGCACTTCATGTTTGCTGGGAAAGCTTGCAATTCAGTTCAGATTTAAAAAATAGGTCCTAATTTAGTTAACATAATTAAAATTTAGTTTGTTTTCAGGTGTTGCGAAAGAAAAAGCAAAAATAGTAGACAATTTAAAACCAGTATTGGAAATTGAAATGGAAGGAAACAAATTAACCTTTATAAGTCACAGTGGGGAGTACAGGCACAAATCTGAACTAGTATTTGATGAGGAGGTTGACGAATCAGTTGCAATTGATATGAATCTAAAAGTATATTTTTCTATTGCAATATTAAATATAAGTACGAAGTGTTTGGAATATTGTTTAAGACATTTAGGGGCAAATTCTATTAAAAAACAAAAAAAAGAACATAAAAAATGGTCCCGAAAATTCCTATTTCTCCAGATACAGAATGTTAAATTTATAAAAAGAAATTGTTTTCTTTTTAATCCTTAACCACAAAGGAGCCGTTTCTTGAACATAACCACAGACTACCGGTCATTTTGACAGGTTTTCTTTTTTACCATGCGTGGACAACAAGACCTTTGTTTAATATTAATGTATATGTATAAGAAATGAGTTTAAACATATGTTTGATTTGCATTTAATACAAAGTTTAATATTTTCTGTTGATTCAACAGTTGATAATAATACAATTATTTTTATTTCCATATTTTTGTCATATGCTCCAATAAACATTCATAGACTTAAAAAAACTACCGGACGCCGTTTTTAGTCACAGAAAGGAAAAATAAATATTTCTAAGCAATATAACATCAAAAAATTATTAAAAATATGGTTTATAAGAATTTTTGTATCGGTATGTTTTAGCCTAAGTCTATTCTTAGGAATTGAAAATCTCTTTGACCATTTGTAACGACTTTTATCATTTAAAAAGGTAATTCTATTACTTTTACATTATGTGGGACTCTATAATAACATTTAATACACAATTTATAAAGATAAAAACTTAAGAAATCAAAAAAAATTGGCACGTAAACAAAGACTACCGGTAAATTTCCCGGTGTCGTACTTTAAACATCAATATTTGGTTTGCTTTAAGACATCAACATTTCATGACTTGGATAATAACATAATACTAAGAGTCAAAAGGGTACTTAGACTCATAGAAGCGCAAATTATAGGGATGCCATCAGAGTTGGGTCGAATACTGAATTTCGGTATTCGAATACGAATACAAATACCATTAAAAAAGTATTCGAATACTGAATATATTCGAATACCAAGAAAATAAAAGTATTCGAATACTCAGTCTTTATGAATACCAGGATTAAGTATTCATGAATACTAAAGGCCAAAAAATTTCAAGAACAAACAAAAAGGGAGTTCTTTTAAAAGAAAAATCAAAAAGAGGCAATCCTCCATTTTATTTTTATTTTATTTTTTTTTGTATCAAACAAACATATTTGACAACAAACTCCCTCTAACCTCGCTTAAGACACCCACGGTACGTTGTATTTAGGCTTTTAGCCTTCGTGGTTATTCAAAGATAAAAAAATCGTTCCTTACGTGGCCTGTCTCGTCTCGTAGTATTAT